>QAOA01006129.1:254732-273791 GCA_003255065.1 Cercis canadensis | reverse complement strand
TTTTTTTTTTTTTTTTTTTTTTTACCGTGGGAACCCTCGTATCACAAATGAGAAGACATTTGCTCAAACTTACCCATAGTGCCCGATGCATCTCCCCCACCATAAAATGTGGCATGCCCAGTTTGCCATCCATCTCCATAAGTGCCTTCAAGGTTAAGAAGAAAGAAAAGAAGAGAGATAGCTGAGAATGCTGCAATGGCCATTGTGTGTACTAGAGCTTAGAAAGGCTGGGGACAGAGGATTTAAGATATGAGTGCTTTGCTGCTTAGCTTAGTTGCTTGCTGCTTAGCCAAGAGGGGGTTTGCTTTATATAGGGAACTTGAGCAATGGCTGAGGCCACTGTAGACTGAGAAGTGGGGCCTTGTGCTAGAAAGAGACAACTTAGTAATTCTGAGGTATAAGAGAGTGCCAAAACCACATAAACAGATTCATATTTTAAGGTCATCTAGGCAAGGATCAAGGAGCACATGCAAATGTTTCGGTTAGACTACCAACTGCTTAATCTACGGTCCCACTTGGCACATGCATTCCTCAACCGGTTTCCCTATATCTCCTAATATTCTATGCTTATTTCTCTATGTCTTTACGTATGAAAATGTGGTATTTTTCTTCATAAACTTCCTGAAATCACGCCTACCAGCCACTAATTGAGGGTTAATACTAACCTTTAGATACGTCCAACTTGGTGGGCTGTGTAGGGCTATGGTTGCTGCACCAAACAGAGTAGAATTAATGACATTTGTTAAGTGCACATGCCCATTTCCACATTTCATTTCATACTCTGCATAATTTGCAGCATTTAAATGAACCATTCTTAAGAAGTTTTAGAGTCAAAATGTCAAACAATTGGTAAGCATTTTAACGTGTGAATGCAGCTATTACATCTTAAAACATGAAACCCCCTCTGGAAGGCTACATTATCCTTTCTCCCTTGTGTTTCCTTCTGTCTTATTATGTATAAACAGGACAAAATAAGTCCAAGAATCAGTGTGCAAAAGGGTTTAATAATTCATAGGATCTGAGGCAGATAACCGACACATGAACATATTAGTAATCCTCTGAAACCAAGAGCTCAAGTATTTTGATTCCACGTGTGTCACTGACCCAATTCAGAGGATTGGAAATAATAAAGTTTGCAATGATACCCACAAATCAAAAAAACCTAAAAATTCGTTTTTTTTCATTTTCTTGCCCTACTTTCATACTAGGCAAAAATTGGTCACTTCAAATGACTCGTACTTCCATAGAATCCTATATTTTTATTTGTCTGCTACTTATGATAATCAGAATTAATAAAAGATAATTAGCAGACACTGATGTGATTGCCGCTGCAATCAAAATAAATAAATAAATTTTAAATAGGTCAAAAGTACACGTGGTTGCGCTTAATGAAAGGAGTTGGAGAAATTAAAAACAAAGAGCATATTAATATGCATCTCATAATTAATATGCAGAAAAGGTTTGGAAGGTATTGAAAAAGTGGTGGGGAGATCTGATATTGGCCCTACCATGTTAGGGGCACATGCAAGTTCCGTTCTTGGCGCTCATTCCATTCAACCGTCACTTTCAGAAATATTTGGGGTCTTTCTGTTTCTATTTTAACAAAGAAAAAATAGAAAATGCAGCAAAGATAACAAACCAATGCTAGTTGCTGATGATATAGTTTAATTAATGAGGGCGACATGGATCATGGGTATCATCAATTATGCCTTTATTTATATATATATTAATACTATTCTTACGCGATGTTCAAACTCTAAAAAAGATAATAAAATTTATGTAGTCATAAAAACATAAATTATATAATATTTATTTCTTGTGTTGACAAAAATAGTAAGCACTTGACCATATATACATTATTTGGCAAAAAATACTTGAAATTAAAAATGGGATAATGATTTTATATTCTCTCCTAGTGGCTAATTATATTATTCAGCCTTTTTAAGGAAGGTCAATGTGAGAGACATGAATCATTGAATCATGGGTACGATGGAATGTGAATTACTTTTGTTATGTCATGTGTGCTTGACTATACATTGGTGTGCAAAGTTGGTTGTGACTTTTCCAAATTATACTTTTTATTTGTTCGTTAAAATCAATTTGGTCTACTAAATTAGGAGAATACATTCCTTTTGTATAAATTTCATCTGTTTTTGTGTAAATTTGGTCTATATTCTCTTATATTTCTCGGTTAGAATCAACTCATATTTGCCTTTGTAATATAATTTAGGTTTAATTGTAATTTTGGTCATCCTTTTTTAAAAATTTAAATTTTTTGGTCCATCTTATTTAAAAATGAACAATTTAATCTTTTTATATTCAAAAAATATACAATTTTAGTCATTTCTTCATTTCTCAAGTCTAGTTTAAGGTGTAAAGTACTCAAATTCATAATCTCACTGTTCATATTAAAGAGTTACGTCTTGCGAAACTTCTCACAAAATTTCAACTCGATCCAACGGTAGGCGTAGCCAAAAATACAAAAACTAAAAGTTTTCATCTAAATACAGATCTAGATTTATTCATCGTTAGATCAAGTTAAAATTTTGTGAGAAGGTTCATAAGATGTATCTCTTTAATTTGAATGGTGAAATTATGAATCAAATAACTTTACACCTTGAAATAAACCTAAATTTTTTTGGCTTAAAGACAAAATTACTAAAATTGTACATTTTATGAATATAAAGGGATTAAATAGTTTCCTTTTAAATAAAAAGGGACCAAAAAGTTCAAATTATTAAAATAAGAAGACCAAAATTACAATTAAGCCTATAATTTATTAGATATAATTAAACCTCTTACTCGGTATTACCTAAAATAAATTAATAGATATTAAGCATAAAAGGACAATGAAAATAAAATAAAAAAATTAATATTTAGGATATCAAAATTTTTTTTTTGATTATGATAATTCCACATTAAGACAAGAGTAAAAATCCCTTTTATATCACAGTAAGAACATCATCTTCTATAAAATCTGCAAATTTGTCTTTTAATAGAGTAAAATAATGTAGAGGTGGGTTTGATGAATCAGCCATCTCCATTATATGTGAAGCAATATATTTTGCCTATTTTGATGTAGGATTTTTCTTGCTCCCTTTTGTTTTTTTCCTCGTCAATACAAGTATATAAAAGTAAGAGAGAATGTGATTTTGGGTGCGGGTTCTTTCGGTGCCAATAAGTCAAAACTTGTGGCGAAGTGAACATCAAGATGGAACATAAAAAAATTCTATGTTATTCCTTGACAGAGAAGTTGTAAATTCATGTCCAAACTGAAAAGGACCAAAAGGGCAAACATTAAATTCCTTTGCCTATGCATTTAGAGTCTTAAACCATGAGTTTGGGACATTCCCCATTCCAAAAGCTTGAGGCAGTAAAGGGAGAGGGATAATGATAACAATAATTGTAATAAAGAGAGGGAAGTTCATGTTGAAGTAGATGAAGGATGAGAGAAAGTTGTAAGAATCTGGTATGGGGACTGGTTGAAGTTGAGGTTTGAACAAGATTTGAAATAGTATCCACAGAAAGGGCATGTGGAATTTATCCAAATGTTGTTTGTTTAGGGACCATATGAAAGTGCCCTCCACGAGCTTTGTCTATAGTAGCACTTGGAATGAGTTATTGGTTTTGAATGTCACTTTCTAGTGCTTGCTTAACGGCAATGCTCATTTGTAGAAGACACAAAAACAGGTTTCATAGAGTTAGTTTCTTGTAATGTTCAAATCCGAGCTACATATTGCAAACCCTACCATGTGGCTTTAAATTGGCTGTTGGGAGCAGTAGGCCATCCATAACCGTTGTAATTGTAAGGTCATAACTTGGTTACAAGTTTGGTGCCCACCATGTATCTGTTCAAAGTTCTAACTCTAAATGATATGTCGCTGCAGCTTACAAAGTTGACCCATTACTATATGTGGGTTTAACTTCTCTTCATTATATTAGGGTATGCTTCATTGCTTGTTAAATCTCGAAGTGAAAAATTTGGAATGCAAATCACCATACCTTACTCAGAACAAGAAAAATAAGAGATCATTAAGGAAAAAAAAAAATGCTCCCATTTTCACTCATTTCTGTGTTTTTTGCCTTCTGATTTTTCAATTTCTTACCAAGTACCCCTTTAGATAGAGGTTGTAAACAGTTGAAACTTGGTCAAAGGGTGGGTATGATCTTACCACTCTTCACGCCAGAAAAACAGCTGCATTCTTCTTTCTTACTTGAGAATGCTAATGAACTTATATGAAACTAGTAAGGTGATGGTTTAGTTACATACCTTTTTAACTGGAGTATTTTGGTGGGATTTATATTTTAAATTTGGTATCATTACAAAAATTTTGAAAAATTGAGTTACCTAATCTAAGTTAGAACAATTAGTTTCTCATAAAATGAATAAACACCTTACTGTAAACAATTGCCGTCAATTGAGGGTCATTGGCACTCAGAAGTAGTCATCATCCTATGTTTCTCAAGTTCAACGATTATTTAATTGGGAATATTAGGAAGAAGGCCAAGGAAGTAGAAACTCACGAAGATTAGATTTGAATGGGAATTGAGAAGGCCAACCAATACCATTAGCTACCGGGCAACCACAGTCATCCACCAAATTTTGGGCCACTTAACAGTCATGAGTCTTTCCTTTTTTGTTTTTGTTTTTAATTATTCTGACGCTTAACAGTCATGAGTCATATATATTCATTTCCTTGGGGATATTTGCTTTCCAGTTGGGGTATATAATTTTTGTGTGCATATTTTCCATATAGCGCCTTGAGCCTATTAATTATCACAATCACAAATGTTACACACTCGAATGCACGTTACAGTGCTATCTAGAGACTGAGAAGAGAGAACAGCAGCTCAAAGAGACGAACGTGCCTAACTGATAACACATTTTTCTTACATATATATCATTTATCAGCGAGGAAATGTCATCCACATTTTTCTTTTCCCCTTTTTTTCCTCCAAAGTCTCTATCGAATCAATTCAAACGAATAAATATGACAGGAACTTAAAAAGGAAAAAGAAGAAACAAGGGAATAAAGGGAAAAAGAGCAGGGAGGTAGGGACCATGACAATTGATTTTTCGCTCAATAGAGGAAAAAATCCAACTTGTTAGATATATATGAATATGATGATATTTGTGGCGCTCATCTTTAAATGCTCATTAGCCATATATGAATTGTTACAATTGCAATGAATAAAAATGGATCAACAAAATCATGCCTACATATTATATGGACAACAATGAAACGTGATGGTCCATCCATGCCAAACCATGTCCACATGTTTCAACTATTGGAACTGAAATTAATGACAAAAGGCTCTTTGTTCAATGGGGATAGAAACCGAGAGTTACACAAAACACCTGATTGCGTGTGTGCAGAAACATGCGCACACGGGCTAATAAACAATGCTAGTTGAATAGAAGGTGCAAATGTAATGAATTGCATATTCCCACAGTAATTAAGTGAAGTGCAAAAATGACAGGAATGAAAAGGTGCACCATATTTATAAATTGAAACAACATCTCCTGCATTTGGAGATCGATACATCATACATGGATTTTAAGTCTACAAAGAGCTCAGTTATAGTGACCCCAAACAAGCCACCAAAAATATGAAATTTAATCAAATAAAGAATTAGATCGAAAAACAAAAAAAGAAAAAATCAATACCTTTCATGTCAGTCTATGAACAATCCAATAAACAGGGTGGTGACAAGTTGGTCAGTCAAATTTGCATCAAAAGGCACTGCTGATTCCATTAGCAGAAATGGGGGGACCGTCAGGCATCAGAAGATTAGAACCCCTGCTGCTTATCTCAAGCCCTTGAAATTGGCCAATAGAGTCCTGAGACAACATTTCTGACAAGTTATGCGGGTGGGCTGTGGCATGCAGATGCTGATGGGCAGCTGAAATATTAGATCCGAGTGAATGTAACTGCTGCATTTGTATGGTGTGAGGTTCACTTGGCCCATGTTGTGGCTGATGTGAGAAGAAGGAAGCTTGGGAATATGAAATTTGATGCATTCCCAAACCATAGTTATCAGTTGGAGTTACTGTCTCTCCAGTAGCAATCTTCAGTCTATCAACTTCTTTCTTCAGTGCTTCATTTAGAGCTGCATATTTTTTTTTGTGGAGGGGGAGTGGGGGGATTACGGGAGAAGTCAGGCTAGTGAGTTATTATTAAGAAAGCAAAACAAATATATTAGCTGAAAAATTAACAGAACAAAAATATTAGCTCAGATGAAAAATTAACAGAACAGATACATTAGCAGGTCCAAAAATTTTGCTTTCATTTTCAGGAGTGCTTAGGTTTTAGCACTTGAAAATGGTATTAGAAATAGCATCTTAAGTTGAAAATAATTTCCAATAATTTCAGGGACAATAATTATTCCACTCATACTTATGCAAAACAAACTAAAAACAATTTCGTGTATTCTTTGACTAAATGGAACTTTTTTTTTTTTTGGTACATACTAAATGGAACTTTAATTGCAAGTAACAAGTGGAAACAGGCACATTAAAAAGGAGATCAGGGTGCATAAGTGAAAATCATAAGGTAGACAAAGCCTGCCGATAACATCAAATATATTATATCTTTGTATAGTTGAAACGTACCATCACGTAACTTGGCTTGTTGCTCCATAGCTTGTAGCCGAAGCTTAAGTTCTGTATTTTCCGTACTCAGACCAGTGGTATCTCTCTGAAAGAAGAATATGATTCAAAATCACTAAGTCTCGGGTGGCATCATACGGAAGCTAGTCATTACATAATGAGGAGTTTGACAACTTGTAAATAAGATTCATTTTCAGAAAATCAGAACATCCTCAGTTAAAGAAGAATGGACAACCACAGGAAACAAAAGCAAGTAAATAAGGCAAGGAACAATCACTAATCACTGGGACAACTACTCCAAACCAACAGTCTATATAAACTTCATAGAAAGGGAATCAAGTATATTGAACCTGTCATAAGTACAAAGCAAAGACAATTTTTGACAGTCAGAGTTTTTAATATTTATATGATGCTTTCTATATACTTGTCATAAGTACAAGCATATTTATATGATGCTTTCTATTTACAGTATTAAATGATATGCTGATCAGTAATCAGCAACATCAACTCTCCCTCCCTCTCTCTGAATCAAGGGAAGCTGACTTTTGTATCATTAGTTATTGATTGATATGAGATTTACAGTGGAATAGCACACTGCACCAGCAAACTATATGTAATCCAGTATTGTGTGCACAATCCACATTCACATTTTAAATCACTTAAAAAAGCAAACTTAATACTGTGGACATGGGAATGGCTGAGGAAAGTACCACTAGCACCAGAAACAATTATATTAAGTGAAATGAGGGCTAATCATTTCTGTTCAATGTAAAGACTTTATCAACAACACAAGAAGGATGAATGTTTCAATAAGAACCTGGAAAAGACTTAATTGAGCCGAAAGAGTAGTCGCTTCGGTTTGAAGTGTTTGAATTTTTCTCTCAAGTTCTAATACATAACGAGCTTTCCTTTCTTTTGAACGAGCCGCAGATTGGCGATTTGCCAGAATCCTGCATCAAATGTTCAATTTGGGGAACCTCCTTGAGTAGCAAAAATATAAATCACTACTGTAAGGTGTAACCAAATTGTGATGGTAATTTTTACTGAACAAGTTAAACTTTGCGAAAGAATCCTAGATAGAGTAGCTAGAGCCACAAAATTCATAAAATTATTCAAACAACAGAATATGGTTTTTTCCTTAACGGGTAATTTTGACATTATCATAGTAACTAGAATATATTTTTCAAGGATCAATAAATGTGAGCATACTAAGGAGAGAAGACAAACAAAAGAATGGCTGATAAATGATAATTATGGGCTAAATTCATTACACTTCATCATGACATGTTAGAAGTTTTACTCCTAATTATTAAGGAAATCCTATGTGTAGTTTTATTAGACTTAGATAATAGACAGCAACTTTTTCTAATCAGATGAACGTACACTAAATTTCATGCAATACTGACATATATATATGTTCTAAGATATTCATTTGAAAGAAAAGGAAGCAGAGCTCGACCAACCAGCCTATCAATGTACCATATATGTAAATTCTACTGAAAACACAAAAAAGGTTGGCCTTTTTAAAACAATTTAAGGTGAAAAGGACAACTATAGATTCAATTATCCCCTTCATCTAGATTTTTTCAGAAGTGGAATTTGTTGAATTTAATAGCTGCTTTTGTTACATATCAATATTTAAGACTTCTTAACTCCAAGAATTTAACACAAGCAGCTAGAGAATGGGTGAACCAGTGAAGGGTACGGAAATTCACTCCAGAAAAAGTACTCTCGGGGCCACAAAATGGTCCACCTTGGAGCTTGGTCCAGGCAAGGAGGCAAATTGAATTCCTTCTACTTTCTTTATTCTAGGAAAAGAAAAAAATTTCTGCCTGTCATCTAAAAGATAGAAACCTTTCAAAGCTCTACTACTAGGAAAAGCTTAAGCTATATCAACCCAAAATTTGCCACCGAGAAAACCTATGTATAACATACTCCAATAACAAAATAAATAGAGAAATCAGACCTCTTTGCTCGCTTGGGATCAATGGTCCATAACTCAGCAAGCTTATCAGGAGCCATAGCCTTCTTGGCGTCAATGCTCTCCAATGCGTACCCATCAACTGAATTGCTGTGCCGATGCCTGGGTCTCCCCTTTTTCTCACCCTCACCACTACTCTCGACGTGCCCATCATCACCGCTTCTCTCCAACGGATCAGCATTGCCAGTATCGGGTTTCGGAGCGGAGGATCCGTGTTGGGAATTGGATCCGGATTTGTCAAAATCCATGTACGCGCAGAAGAGGTCATCCTCTGATCCTAGATCTTCAAAATTGACGGAAGGAGCATCCAATGGACCTGAATCTAGATCGAAGTCGTCGGGGATCCGGAATTGCACCTCGGATTGAGATCGCCGGTGAAAGGAGCCTTTAGAGGGAAACGACATCGCTGAGGAGACTGAGTGGCCTGGTTTGTGCAAGCTCTCAATGGGGTTTAAGGGATCACTGCATCTCCAATTCCAGGTCACTGCGTCTCTGCGCTATCGACTTCGTCCCATTCCCTCTTCTCTTTGCTCTTTCTCTCACACTCACGTTGCGGGGCACTCGAGTGTAGTTTATAAATAGTAAGTAAACGACGCCGTTAATTTTCTTTCCATTTTTAGCGTTTTCAAGTAATACTAAACCAAAATGGGTGTTGTCTCTGTCCAAGCAAAAGATTGCCGATTAAGCTGCAGCTTAACCGGTAAATGATCCTATCAACCATTGGTTTAATAAAAAAAAAATTTATATTTGCCAAAAAAATAAATTATTTCATTTAATACAATGGTATGCCAAAAAAAAATTACATCTTAATAATTTTACTTCAGTTTTAAAGAGTAAAGTAAATTACAGAAATTTTAAGGAAGTTTTTGTTATGTTAATATTTATAGGAATAGAAATTTTTGTCACATAAAAAAATAATTTATGTAATTTTATTAAATCTAAAAAATATTAGCATACTTTGCTCAAACACATACAACTTCGGGGACGAGGGAAAGAAAGACTAGTTGAAATAGTTTCAATGATGATGAAGTGAATCGCTAATTAAGTCAAAAATTCATCAACTATATATATATATATATAACATGGGCCTGTACCTAGACTAAGCCCATTTCCGTTATTTTTTACGGTTAGTTCAAGCCCAGCTCAAGACGAAAATGAAATCCCTGCTCCACCAAAAAAAAAATAACATAATCTTACGGCCCAAGTAATGTTAGGGTTTAGGGGAATTGAGATTCTGAAAAGGTGGAAACTTTAGTTCTCTCTCTCTCTGAAATCACAGGCCCTATTGTTATCGAATTGATTTTTCTATTTCATGGCCCTATTGTGATCGAATTAATACTTGAAACTAAAATAACTTGAAAAGCTTTTGATGAAGCAAGAAGCCAAAAAGAGTGAAGCGTATTTTGGATTAATTCCATTGTTCATTTTGAAGTTTTCTTTGTTAAAACAGCATATAAAACATTTTAACTGCAACTTGCTAACTTTAATTTATGGGTTAAAGTGGCTCAAACTACCCGTACTTTGACAACACAATCAATATGCATTTGTGAATCTGATGTGACATGTGTATGATTACTAAATATTGTTTAACCCAGATGAAACCCAGAAACCTGCATGCATGCTAGTTCTATGACTGTGGCACTCTCCAAATTGGTAAAAACTAGAAAAGTACTTGATGGTGATCCACTGTCATTGATACAGGGACTTAATCTATAAGTCAATCTCATGAAATTGTTACTGAAAAAATTATAACAGAAATCATACAGCAAACGTCTTCAACTCAACTCCAAGCCCATCTTCTGCAAGACAAGGTTCATGTGCAGGTCAGAAGAATGACCTAAATTTCATTTGAAAAAAGTGTGTTGGGATGTTTCTTTGGCCAGAATACATTACACTCAATTTTGAGAGATATTCTCAAAATTTTCATAAATATTTGGTGCCTCACATGTTAATTAATTCCTGAAATTTATGCATTAATTAAGGTGCAAGTTTTACTAACAAATTAAAAATTTATATATTCCATTTTCTTTTAAACTTGAGGACAAAGTCACCTCTCTCCTTGTTTCCTTTTTTATTTCTCTCCAAAACCCTAGCAGCCACCTCTCTCTAGATCTCTCTCTCTCTGCCTATATATATAAGAAGTTCCTTCTATAATCCTTTCTGCCACAATAATCACCTTTCTTTTTCCCTTTGCAGCTAATGGAATCCATTATGTGTAACCTGCCGGTAGAGGTGAGACAATCATTATTTCCTGGATCTTAATTATTCTAATTCATTTTCAAAGCTTTTGCCATAGTACGTTGTGATTGTGAGGCCTGAATCGATCTATTCCTGCTACTGCATGCTTCATTGTTTCGGGGTTGATATATATGTGTTTTCTTTGTATATAAAAATTTCTCATGGACAGGTCACTATTTTTCATTCAAATCCCAAATCTATATTAGTTTTGAAAAGTTCTCATGATGATTTATTTTGATGAATATATATGATTTGTTACAGATCAATTTGGTATTTTACAAATTTTTGTTTTAAGGTCTGTTTATATTGCTTGTATTTGTCATTATTCAACATGAGAAAAATAAACATCCGTAGCAAATCTTTCCAGAGGTTTGTATCTTCGATTTATTCTTTTTGAAGTGTGTGGTGCATATTAGAATAGAAAGTAAACAGTAGCAGTTGACAGAAAGACATATTATTTTTCATAATCGACTTTTTTCTTTTTGCATATATATTTTTCATAATCGACTATGGTGATTTAATATTTTACAAAGGTCTTATGTTGCATTTTTTTGTCCATAAATCCAGAGAATTTTTTTTTTTTTTTCAATAACAATGTCACTTAAGCCGAGGCTCTGAAGTTTATTTTATAATATTATGCTTTTATTTATTTTTGTTCTATTTTTCCTCTTCCTTTTATTATAAATGTTAGGGTTATCATCATAACCATGAAAAGCAATCTGATTTCAAAAATCATCTTTTTCATTTAGATTAAATTAATCTTGCTGTCACCTTGCATCAACATCAGCTTCAGATTCAGCTTCAACTTCAACTGGAAGCATGCATGTAAAGATGAAGATGAAAAGCAAACAAGAAAATGGCAACACACGTGCTAAACTGATTAATTACTTAGCCAAAGCTGAAGAAGAGAGAAGTTTCTAACATAAAGAAAGAAAGTCTCCCAAGGGTAAATGATCCCATCTTTAATTGTTCCTATTAAAGAAGGCAATACAGGCTTTACTGTATCCTTGGAAAATCTCCCATAGGTAAATGATGTCGTCTTCGTTCCACAGGCTTCAGTGTATGCAATGTAAGTATATAGGATATTGTAGCAATTGAAATTCTTGGTGTTTTTTCATACGACTTTATTAGGTTTCCTCCTCCACTCCAGACAATTGAAGGAAAAGAATCATTTGTCTCCATGCATGAAAAATGCAAATTAAGTTGTTGAATTCCTATGTTACAATTCTAAAGAATCCAAAATAATATTGTTGCCTCACAATATTATCATTTTCTGATATGCATTTGGTCCATTGTTTATGTCTATGAGATATTTGATTTTGCAGTATTGAATTATAAACTACAAGTATAAGTATTAGCCAAAAAAAGAAAGGCACAAACAATACTTGAAAATAAAATAACATGAAAGGCATTTGATGAAACAAGAAACAAGAAATAGTGAAGCCTACGTATTTTTATATTCCATTGTTCATTTTGTATTTCTCACCAAACTGGTGTTGTCTACTTTACTACAGAAAATTGGTTCTTAATCAAATTTGGTTTATGAAGGGAAAAGCTAGTTTAGAAAGAAGAATCCACAAGATAGAAGAACGTATAACAACTGTAAATTGGGCCAAGAGAGAAAATCATTTGATCCAACTTTAGATCCAAAAGAGATAAAAAAAAAAAAAGAAAAGAATTCTATGCATATCCAAAAGCCAACTCTTTTTTGTGTGTTATTGAATTTAATACAAAAGCAATACAATGAAATTTAAGAGAATTATTGGAGAAAGAGCAGACAAATGCCTTAAAAAAGGGCATTAATAGTAACAATGGGACTAAAATGCTGGCACAATCCCTGACCATCCTATACACACTTGAAACAAATGGACAGATAAATGACATGTGTCTGTCCCCAGAGGAAGAGATAACCCTTTTTCGATGTGGGCTCAACCCTTAGTCACTGCAGGCTGCAACTCTTTGGGTTTTCATAACTTGAATCTTTGGCCTAATATATATAGGTTTAGTTATTTTCCCCCCACCTAATAAAGCTAACATTGATTTAATGTGACGATGTGTATGAGAGAGATTAGAAAAGTAGGTGAGAATATTAAACATGGATTTGATGGAACTTGTATGGAGTTAGTCAATCTAGGGGGATAGGATATGTGGCAATATCAGAATGGGAATTGAGGGTGCTGTGAGCTAGCGTGAGTGTGGGTCAGTGGGTGTGAGTGTGAGATAGCAAATGTGAATTTAGACAAAGACACATGTGGACCTTTCATTGCCTTAGGGTGGTGGACCTTTCCCTGTTCCTTGGGCTGGCCCATGAAGTTGAGGACTTAACTACATGACCTCCCATGTGCCCCAATCTTTTGTTCACACGCCACACAGTGCAAGCTTCATTACATTACAAATTTACAATAGACATCTTCCTTAACGAGATAAAGCTGTCCCTTTCTCACTGAAAATAACACCAATAAACTTCCACTTCGTTTTCGTGATTTCTTCAAGTACTTGATCAAATACGACAAAAGGGGTTTTAAATACTTAGAGGCTACAGCTATTAATGTTGCCATGCTGGTCCCTTTCATGGTCATCTAAATCCAAAACAAACGTTTTGTAGTAAGTCTCATCAAGCTTCTCTTTAATTTAATTATGCAAGTGGTGGTTAAATCAGTATAATGACAAAGGAAAGAATCAAATAAATATCAAAAACTTGCCTATTAAAGTAGTGGCCTATTTGAATTGTAATTGCTGTTTACACAGAAATGGTAAGCATAAGGTCCATTGTGCTGCTGACTCCAACTTTCAAGGTTACGGGTTAAAAATGCACTAATGCAAATGGGGTTAACTACATCAAATTGATACTTAGTTGCAGTATCTCGATATTGCAACCCAATAATGGACGTTGGACAAGCAAAAATGTAGGAACAGATTACTTCAACTTTAAATTAATGGTTGAGTGGAGAAGTGGGAGAAGGATTTGGTGCTCAGAATAAGTGCTTCTTTAAATAAGCTAATTGTGATTAGGTGGGATCAGGTGCCATAATCAAAATTCCCAACCGCCTTTCCTTCCCCCTCTTAATTCTAAGATTTTTAACTCTCTGCATGTCAAATCTCACCACAATAATAAATGGGGAAGAAACCAAACAAGTTGTCTTGCTTTCATTTGCTGTCACCATATCTGTGTCCCAGTTGCCTCTGCAACTTCCAAACACTACAAAGCATTTGAATTCAACCACTCTCCTAATTCTATAGAGAAAATAAAAGGCCATACCTTTCCCTTCTTTCTTTTGCATCACAAAATTGAGTCTTTCTCTTAGCAAGAAGGAAAAAAAAATCCAACCACTTCTGCTGGAAAACATAACAAGCCTGCTGTGACCAATCAAGCCATTTTCAGAGCCTTCAGAGTCATGGTTTGTATGATAGCTTTTGGCTTATGTGGAACAGGGTTTTGATTGGGTTAGAGTGGACAAGCCATTAGTGATTTGAGATATAGAGATTTGGGTTTGTGTGCTTTTATATAATAAGGAGGTTCTTGGTTGTCATCCTCCAAAGGCTTTGATACTATTCACCATCCCCTTCCCTTATCCTAGTGAGTAGTGAGCAACAAGATGCTTCTTTCAAAGTCTTTATCTAGTTGGAATCCTTAGAGACATTACCATAACTCAAAAGGTCCATCTCAGCCTTTTGTTGATATTAGATCAAGAAAAGAAGCCTATAAGAAAAGGGAATTCAAATCTTACTTGCTTGGTTCCCTACACTTCTTTCTCTTAAAAAGCATCAAATCCTTGAAATCTAACCTTGAAGACAACATCCAGTGAAAAAAATTCTACATCAAAGGAAGCTAAAATCCAGCTGCAGATGGCTTTAATGATCCTGAGATGATCCCCTTCATTTTGCTGCTGAAAGCAGAGAAGCAGTCGAATTTCAACTCCATTTGCACAATATTTTCAAGCAGCAGCTTAGAAACCTTAGCTGATAACTAAAAGGGCATAAGAATTTTGGGTTCTGCTATTGGAATTTTTGGTGCTTTTGAAGCAGCAAACAGAAAAAACATAAAATGGCTGATCTTCAATATCGACCTCACCGCCATCTGCTTGACCCAGATCCAACCTCAATCCCAACAGGTAATGCAAATAGGACAAGTAGGTTCACAAGTGAGGCCAATTTTGACACCAACATGGTGATAATCTTAGCAGCTTTGCTTTGTGCATTGATATGTGCTCTGGGGCTAAATTCAATTGTGAGATGTGCTCTAAGATGCAGCCGTAGGTTTGCTTTTGAGACAGCAGATGAGGTAGCTGCACGTTTAGCTGCTAAAGGCCTGAAGAAGAGTGCATTGCGTCAGATCCCTGTAGCTGTTTATGGTTCCTCAGGTACTAATTTTCCAGCCACAGATTGTCCTATTTGCCTTGGAGAGTTTTTGGATGGGGAGAAAGTGAGAGTTCTACCAAAATGCAACCATGGATTCCATGTGAGGTGCATAGACACATGGCTTCTCTCACACTCATCTTGTCCAACTTGTAGACAGTGTTTGCTTGAACATCCAGCTACTTCTGAAGCAGCAGTTGCAGCTGCAGCCATAACTGCTGCTGGAACTGGAACCAGGCATCATGTAGAAAATACCTCAGGAGGACATGAATCTGAGGCTGGATCTGCAGCTGTGGATGAGGTTTAATTAATTGTAGATTGAAAAATCTTAACCCTCCTCCATCAGAAATTCAGAACCACCCAAGAAGAGAAAGGGTGGGTTAGAAAGAATGAAGAAATAGAGACTAGGTTGTTTGTAGTTTTTTTTTTTTTTTGGACTTCTTTTATGTTTTAAATTGCACTTGTGTAATTGTATGAAGATAGAGAGTAGAGAGGTAGATGTTAGTGATGCAAATGAAATTGCTTATGTGTTTGTACACATGTTTTCTGCCACCAAGGAAATGATGCTGAATCTTAAAAGTTTGTTACCTGCAGCTAGTTGGATGACATTTTTTTTTTTTTTGTTAAAGGGGAAGAAAAGGAACTATAACTTAATGTACGGCTGGAGCATCCATTGTTTAAATTTGTTCTTTCTTTGGTAAAAAAAAGGAAGTTAATGTACATAAACACCACCGTTTTGAACATTGGACTTTAACTCTCCAAAGCATTTAGTTATCATCTGATTTGAGGTCAAGTCGTTTTTTCCAGAAATAACTAATGCATATTTAAGTTGATAGTACATATTTAGTTCAAGATTAGCAGATAGATTTTGGAAGTAAAGTTATAGCACTTAGTATGTGATTTAAGAATCAATATCAGAAGTCCATCAATCTTTTAGACCATGAAAGATCATGCGTTTGTTCTGCATGTCAAAGCTGATACTTTGCACTATTTTCCACAACGTGGGTAGCAGATTCTGTGTGTAAGGGATATATACAAAGTCTTGAAGATTACACTTAAAATTAACCTTATTGAATTAGTTTAGGTGATAAACTAAGTCTAAAATCTAAATCAGCACACAATTGTCAGAGAGAGTTGGAAATTTGATTCCAACACTAAACCAGGAACTAGTTAATTAGCATAAATGGGGAGAAGAGGAAAACTTTAACATTACAATCTTTCCACGTGGAAGGCATGAGGCACACTCTCTAGTCAATTAATATTCAAAGTGGTCGCAGACATAACAGTTGTTTCGGCCTCCAAAGGTTAGCTTAGCTTTGCATTCCAAACTGAAAAAGCTCAAAATTTTGGATTCCTCTTATCCATCGTAAAGCAGATCACAAGGCATAAAGAGTAAACTCACCGTTCATTTCAAGGACATCCTTTGTAGAACAAAATGCACATTTCATGTGAAAATCAAATTGTCGTCATGCTGACACCATTAATTAACATTAATCTTCTAGATACACATTCTACACATAGAGGAGAGCACTATTCAATTAGTTATACTCATGAAGTTATCAGAAATGTTTTGAGGTAATAGCGGATCTTGAACAAAATTATTAATAAAGCAAAAAAATATTTAGNTTGAGGCAGTGGCGGATCTTGAACAAAATTATTAATGAGGCAAAAAAATACTTAGTAATTAATAAAAAAAATTATAATAACATATATCTTTTATAATATTCATATTTAGAGACAAAATACATCATATATTAAAATATTTCTTTAAAAATATATAACTAATTTTAGAAAGTTGGCTAAGCGGCAAGTGGACTATTGAGCTTTGGGTTAGATTTGTAAAAGTGAGCTTAAACATTTTATTAATTCGTTTTGAGGGGACTATATTTAATTTTTAAAAAAAAAATTGAATGGACAAACATTTTTTTAAAAAACTTAATTAAGAATTTTTTATTTTTTTGGGGCAGTTAGCCCCTCCTGTCTAAAGGAAGATCTGCCCCTGCTTTGAGGAGATTAATGAGGATTTTCATATGGTATATTATAAATGCTCAAGTCTTTTTAGTCTCTAAATGGTGGATAAAATTGGGAGAGAATCTGAATTAAGCTAATCTAGATTGACAAGAGTGGTAAAGGGAATTAGATAATAAGGTAAAACACCTTAATACTTACAATGAAAAAGAAGATACTACTTGTTTCTTGAACAAGTCAGTATCTAAATACACAATTAGGTATACAAAGTCAAATGACAGAACTAACATTATTGTGTACTGTGATGCTCATTAGATCCAATGAATGAGGCAGAACAATATTGTCTTTGAGCTTCCAATTTGTAGCCTGTGATTGTGCCTACATGTCTTCCCCATAATTGATGATGAGCCTATAGCATACGCCAACATTATAATGTTTTTTATTAATAATACAATACACTAGGAATGTGGGAACATTGTTACTCATAGAAGTCTTAGGAAAAATGAGTGGGAAACAAAAGAAAAGTGAACCCTTTTGCCAAGTTACTCACTTAGATAACGAAAATTATTGTACCCCTCTAGTCTCTTTCCTCTTCTGTTTGATTTGATGGGCAATTTGAGTACAAGAGCTGAAGAGCATATTGAAAACCAAAGCATCATGATTGGTTGTTGTGCTCATAGAATGGAATCTCAAACTCTTTCTAATTTCTTCTTCTCCTCTTACACTTTTTGTGGGCTTCCTAGGCCCACATTTGAAGGAGAAATAAATTTCATTCCATCAGCACTACCTGTGGATTTCGTGTAAGTAATCAGAATTGAGGATACTATATGGTTTGAAAATGACATTTTTTTCTAAGGCATCATTCATTGTTGGACAAGGCACAGTCACCACCGCCTCTGCTACCTGTTTGACAGATACCTCTCTTCCTATCACATTTTTTGCTTCAATTTGAAGATCAACCAAATCTTTATTCATTTTTTAATCCTTTTTAGCTTTTCTATATTTGGATTCTTTCGTACATAAATTGTCTAAAAAGCTTCAAACTTCTCTTTTTCGTGTACAAATACAGGGCTAGCCAAAGGAAACAAGGGCAATCATCATATAAGAGGTAACATTTAATATTCCAAAAGTTATATGAAAATTTTAGTTTCAAAAGAATTTTTAGATGGTAGAATAACTCATTTTGATAGTAATTTTTTTAAAAAAATTAATTGATGACAACACAACTCTTAATTGCTATATTGGAGATTCTATGATACTCACATGAGTATGTCATATTATATTGACGTGGTAAGCATACGTAATTTTTATATTTTATTGAATATAAAATATATTTTATTTTATTTTCTCAAACAAACTTAAAAATAATAGACTTATACACATATTATTCACACATTAGCTATTCTCATATAGTATGATATACCACATAAATATAAATAATATATAAAAAACCTCCTTACTGTTTTTTTCTTTTCGGCCCTATAGAATTACTTATACATAATAATCAAAGAGAGCATGATTAACCCAAAAGGGTGACTGAAAGAAGATCTTTAATATAGATTTGCATTTTTGCGTGATAAAGACACATGCCTCCAATAATAGAGAAGTCTAGGTATAACATAACACAATTAACAAAAACTAATTTGGTGATTCCCTATAAAGTGAAGGTCCTTATTCCTATTCCCCATTCCTCAAACACCTTTAACTAAAAAGTTTTAATTTTCTCTATCTAATGGCCCTATATAGAAAATTAGAAATTGATAGAGCCATACAGAAATAGAAGTAAAGAAAATTAAGAACACTAATTGGGTGACTTTATTCTTTGTTGTCACAGGGTTAGAATGTCTTTTGGTAGGGGTAAAGAACTAGATGAATCATATTTACTCCAGAAAAAAAAAAAAAAAAA
>QAOA01006129.1:241118-254727 GCA_003255065.1 Cercis canadensis | reverse complement strand
AAAAAAAAAAAAAAAAAAAGTTATAGCATTACTATTTTGTCATGAAATTTCTGTGGATAAACTTAAAACCATTGGCTAAAAAACAAAAACAAAGGCTACATGAACATACCCGATCCAACCCAAATTGGAGAAAAGGCTTAACATTAAGCCCACAGAGCTAGCCAGAAACCATAATGGTTCAACACTTTTGGGCCCTATTTCAGGTATCGGGCTTAGATTGTAAAAGGCCATAAAGGAACTAGATTGAGGACCAAAAAGGGAAATTCCACATCTGTTAGGTGCTTTTATTTTTAATGGCGCACCTCTATTTATGTTTTCTTTTTTTCTTTTTCATTCCAAACAATTTGAAGAACGGTAAATGGCAATGCTTCAACAACCATTCAAAGCCCAACCACCAAAACAAATAATAGTTTTAAACTCTTGAAAAGCTACCTACTCATAAAGAGAAAGTGAAGAAGGTGGTACAAGATTAACATTATTCCGAGAAGTATAGAGCGGAAACAAGCAGACACAGGCAAACACATAATATGGTTATGGACAACATTTGAATTAGTACAAGATTGGAAAACAGACCAGAAATACCAAAATTACACTAAACACAACGTGAAGCGCTTCACTTGGCGAGCTCGGCGGAGAAATTGTTAGCCAAGGATGTTATGGTTGATGGAGACACTGCACTTGTCCCTCCCAGGTACCATTTCTTGATGGTCTCCACCACATTGGCATTCTCTACCACCAACTTTGAATTTTCTTTGCCCTCCAAAGACACCACAATCTGCATCCATAAAGATCAAAGCTCAGAGTTCAAATGCAATTAGTCAAATAACATTGTATTCTGAGAATAATGCTTGCTAATTTACCTCAGCAGTTGAAGAATTTGCTGGGAAATGGTACGTGACTACCGAGTGTTTCTTGAAGTACTTAGACTGGAAAAATTCAACAACTTTTTCCAAAGCAGCTTCTTCTTCCTCCTCGTACTTGTCGTCAGCTGCCAAACGGTCCCTTACAGCGGTCTCTACTTGCAGCCCATATTGGGAACCCTTTATCTCTTTGATTATCACTAGTCTAATCGCCTTATCCACAGGAGCTGCACATTTTGGCCATCTCTTATTCACAGTTCTTTCATTCATACCAATTATAATCAAAAGGGTTTATGTTAAAAATTGAAAATTTCATAGAATTTGGATCCTGGGTTACCAGAAATCAGAGCATCAAAGAACTCATCGTCCTGTTCTAGATCCTTTGCAGATTTGCCCTTCCATTTCTGCAAGTGCCCCACTATTTCAGGCTNTACATGAACATACCCGATCCAACCCAAATTGGAGAAAAGGCTTAACATTAAGCCCACAGAGCTAGCCAGAAACCATAATGGTTCAACACTTTTGGGCCCTATTTCAGGTATCGGGCTTAGATTGTAAAAGGCCATAAAGTAACTAGATTGAGGACCAAAAAGGGGAATTCCACATCTGTTAGGTGCTTTTATTTTTAATGGCGCACCTCTATTTATGTTTTTTTTTTTTTTTTCTTTTTCATTCCAAACAATTTGAAGAACGGTAAATGGCAATGCTTCAACAACCATTCAAAGCCCAACCACCAGAACAAATAATAGTTTTAAACTCTTGAAAAGCTACCCACTCATAAAGAGAAAGTGAAGAAGGTGGTACAAGATTAACATTATTCCGAGAAGTATAGAGCAGAAACAAGCAGACACAGGCAAACACATATTATGGTTATGGACAACATTTGAATTAGTACAAGATTGGAAAACAGACCAGAAATACCAAAATTACACTAAACACAACGTGAAGCGCTTCACTTGGCGAGCTCGGCGGAGAAATTGTTAGCCAAGGATGTTATGGTTGATGGAGACACTGCACTTGTCCCTCCCAGGTACCATTTCTTGATGGTCTCCACCACATTGGCATTCTCCACCACCAACTTTGAATTTTCTTTGCCCTCCAAAGACACCACAATCTGCATCCATAAAGATCAAAGCTCAGAGTTCAAATGCAATTAGTCACATAACATTGTATTCTGAGAATAATGCTTGCTAATTTACCTCAGCAGTTGAAGAATTTGCTGGGAAATGGTACGTGACTACCGAGTGTTTCTTGAAGTACTTAGACTGGAAAAATTCAACAACTTTTTCCAAAGCAGCTTCTTCTTCCTCCTCGTACTTGTCGTCAGCTGCCAAACGGTCCCTTACAGCGGTCTCTACTTGCAGCCCATATTGGGAACCCTTTATCTCTTTGATTATCACTAGTCTAATCGCCTTATCCACAGGAGCTGCACATTTTGGCCATCTCTTATTCACAGTTCTTTCATTCATACCAATTATAATCAAAAGGGTTTATGTTAAAAATTGAAAATTTCATAGAATTTGGATCCTGGGTTACCAGAAATCAGAGCATCAAAGAACTCATCGTCCTGTTCTAGATCCTTTGCAGATTTGCCCTTCCATTTCTGCAAGTGCCCCACTATTTCAGGCTCCAAATAAACTCCGATTGCATAGAACTTCACTTGGAGAAAGTGAATCTCCATATCAGTGATTCCTAATCAAAGGACCAAAACAAGCTCTTTTAATCTAAAATAATTTGTAAATCAATTCAATTCAATTCAATTCTCAAATTAATATACAATTTCATAGAGTCTTAAAAATCCAAATCAAGAGAGGGCTTACCATGGGCAAGCAGGGGAAGGGGCTTGGAAATGGTGATCTCGGAAGGATAAGGGATTTCATCAACCAATATCTCTTGGGTAGCCACTGTACACGTTGAATTTATAAAACAGAACCATGAGTTTTTAAGAATCTAAAAGCAATAAATTAAGAATATTTAGGATATAGAAACATAAAATAGATAGAGAAAGAGCTCTTACTGCTTAGATTTGTAGCAAATAGAATCAGAGAGGCAGAGAAAGAGTGAACAGAGTTGAAGAAATTGGCACAAAAGAGAGAGAGAGAGATAGAGGCGCTATTTAAGGATGTGTTAGACCCATTCTTTCTGTCAAGCCCAAATAACAAAGGGGTAGGTAGAGACTGTGAGGTGATGGAGCTGTGATTATCTTATTTCCAACCTCTCTAATTTCAGTTCTTTAAATTAGCCATCCTTGTTGACCATCACACCAACAAGCTCACTTCTCAATGAATTTCATTTTATTTATTAATCTCATTACATATGAAACTCATATACCACTGCTCTTTCACAATCGCAGCAAATGCTTTTTCTTTTTTGCCCCAATTTTTTTTTCCATACCAAAATAATTAATATATATGAGTCAAAGTCTGGTTAATATCATAAAAATTTATATATGAGATAACATTTATTGAATCCTAAAGGAAAAAATGACATAACTAAGCATGGACTTGTTACGATATTTTGACATGGACTCAGTTTCTTCCTTTCCTTTGACCATTTGAAACCCTTTGGCCACCCACACGGTTGGTGACAAATGACACGAGGAGGACCGTTCATTCTACCTAGCCACTTCATTAATCTGTTCAATTTTGGAGGTATATTGATTATTGAATGTTGTCAATTTGTTATGGACCCAAAAATATAATTCACATAAAAGAAAAAACAAATATATGTATAATTTATTGGTTTTCACATTTATAATTTTTTTTTCAGATACTTGAACTTGACACACTTACAAGATGCCATAACCAATATTAAAATCTTATTTAAGTTTTCTATTACAAAAATAGGAAATAACATTTAGTTATTTGTTTAAAGGCTCAATTACAATTTTAATCTCTTATTTTAATAAAGATAAACTATTTAATCCTTATATTTTACTTGAAGTTCATGTCCCTTTCTTACTTGGTAAAGGGGAGTGATATGTGCTAATAACTTGTAAGTTCAGTGATATTTTATAAGAACAAGAGAGTTGATAGGAATGAGAGTTTTATTCTGGTTGATAACTTCTCTCCCCTCCATTTTTCTCGAAGGAAATGGTATGATCACCTCTTTCTTTTTTCTCAAGTTTCTAAATTTTGTGTCAAGAACGCTGGGATTCTTATCATGTTTGTTGGGTCAAGTTAGCACTTAACAAACATCCAAGATCAACAGAGTTTCCAATACGAAAGCCGCAACATTAATCGCAAAATAGCAAAACTGTCGCATGACAAATGTCTAGTCTAGTCTCTAGAGATGTCCAAATAGTTTTTGTTTCAATTGAATGTTGGGCTTATGCCTTCAGCCAAATTCCCTACTTGTACACAGTGGGTGAGCCGAAATCCTCGCAAACTCGCCAATTAAACATTTGATAACCCAAGCCCAGTCAGCCCAAAAGACTGGGTGCTAACCGCCAAAAAGCTGATGTGGAGATCCATCTCGGATGAGGTGTCATTCGCTTCGATTCTATTGGCCAAGCTTTACACGAAGCGAATGCCCGTTGTGTGCCCGCGTTCGAACTGCATGCACTTTTCGCGTGATTCCACGTGCCGCCATTCGTCAAACGCCAACCTTCCCTTTTCCCTTCTTCGTTTCTTTACGTCACAAACCAACCACATACACTACACCCAATCTCCCACTCCTCCTTTTCTACAACCAATCTTCACCCTTTATTAACACACAACCACTCAAAGTAATCAAAATCTACGGCACTCTATCCGCCATCAAAAATCGCAAAGCTTCCCTCCAATTATTTGGTATCTTGCGTGTGTTGGTCGCGGACTAACCTTCTAAGCCACGTTCTAATTCAGCCAGGACTCGTGCCCCTCCTACCTCCATTCCAATACCGCCGATATCACTTTAACAGCATACACCCTCATAACACAACCATCAAACCATCAATATTTAGAAAAACCAACCAATCCTAGCTTCCTAGAAAGCGGTTGCACCTTAATGTGATATAGTCACCCGCAGAGAAATAAAAGTCGTGTTTGTGTAGTCCATTTCGGACTCTTTCTCATAGAGGGAAGAAATCTGAAATCCTTTTGAGAGCAAGAACCATAAATAAAGTGTGATTTTGCCAACGTTAGAAATGTGAGTCAGGTGAAATTAAAAACTCTTTCAGTGACGGTGACGACGATAGCCACCAAGAGACAGCCAACCATCACTATCCTTCCAATCTTGGCCCTCCATTCCATAATTTCTCCAATTAAAACTTCTTTATCCATCCGCTTTTAATTTTCACGCGTCCTCACTTAATTAAAACCAATTCCCAGCTCGCTCCCTCTCTCTGCTCTGCTTCTTCATCACAGAACCTATAAAAAAAAAGTTTAACGCTTCGGGTTATTTTCAGTTTTGTTTGGGTTCAGAGTCTTGCTTGTACCCTCATAGAAGTTGATGACGATGGCGTCGTCCCTCGGCATTGGTTGCGGAGGGACCAACGGTGTTGTCGTGGATCACGTGGGGAGGTTGAGCATTGAGAACCGGTGTAATCTGCCACGGTCGGTGGTGATCGGCGATCAGAGCCGTTCAAGAACGAGGAAGGGGAGGATCTCCACGGTGGCGACGGCGACAGCGACCATGGGCATAAGGAATCGGATGAGTTTGGAACCGTTTGGGAAGTACAAGGAAGGAGGGAAAGAGGGACGCGGGAACGACGCGTACGAGAGGCTTGACGAGTGGATGCGGGATTCGGTGGTGGAGATCGTCAAGAATTTGAGGGAAGCGCCGTTGTTGGTGCAGGTTTATCCCAAGAAGAAGGACAACAGCAGTGGTGAAACGACGACGTTAATGACGGATAAGAAGGCTGTGGTGGCTGATTGGCCTACGGTGAAGGAAAAATGGGAAACGCGCGAGACCCCATTGCCTGAAGGTGTTATATTCGTGGAGGAGTTGGCCGGCGACGAAGCGGAGAGAGACGGAGGAGAAACGACGACGCGGGCATGGGGGATTGTGGTTCAGGGGAAAGGGGTCGGATGCGGGCCGGTTTGTTATTTGTTGAAGACGAGTAGGGTCGGGTCAGGTTCTGGGCCGGGAATGGGTCTCTGTTGCACTCACTTCTGCTTGGTAAGAGTGAAGAGCTTCAGGGAAACTGTGACTTCACAACTGAAGAACTGTTGGCTGTTGCAGAGCCAATGATTGTTTAGATATTGATTTGGAAAATTGTACAAAATTATTAATAAATTCTACTGCACTGTGGCCTTCAATGGGCCATCATGCTATGGATTTATGTACATAGTCAGTTATAACTATATGAATTATCTTGTTTATTGTAATTTTATTTTTTTGAGAAAAAAAACTCTTTTAACTCAAGTGATACAACTTTCTAAAGGCCATCTTGATTGTACTAAGAAAAAGTGAGATTCTGATTCTTCAAATGCTTGCTTGCACGGAAAGAATAGCTTGCCTTCAAATTTCGCCATCTCAGATTAGGAGATGTGAGCAAAGGGTTTTGCAATGCTTCGTCTCCAAAAAGATTGTTTCTGGCCCAAATAATGATGGGTCTCAGGCTGTCATGAACATGGGTTGCTTTTCTTTTCACATGGGCCATAACATAGCCGTGTAGCCTGTTTTGTGAGTAGGCATTTTTTGTGAGCCCAACCACCCGGCCCAATAAAGGGGGACATATTTCATGGAAAGTCTTTTTTTGTAAGCAAAATTGTTTTTTCTTAAAAATAAGCAAGGGATTGATATTAAAAAGTGTGTACTGCATGGATTGATATTAAATTCTCATTATCTGCTATAATTATTCTGATTTATTCAAAAGGCATGCGTTTCATGATCAATAAATTTGTACAACAAGGTAAGAATTGCAAAGAGGCTATGGTTAATATGTAAATAATGTTATTTTGATTTACCATTAATCTTTTCCTTATCAACTCTCTCTAAATATTTGTAGAGAAAAAACCTCTAATAACAAAAAATACTAAATTCAACCATTTGGATGCGTTATCCAAATTAGAAGAAGGTGAGCTCTACAACACATTAGTGATATGCATGCATTTGACACGTGGAAGAAGTGAGACCATTGATTTANATATGTAAATAATGTTATTTGATTTACCATTAATCTTTTCCTTATCAACTCTCTTCTAAATATTTGTAGAGAAAAAACCTCTAATAAAAAAAAAATACTAAATTCAACCATTTGGATGCGTTATCCAAATTAGAAGAAGGTGAGCTCTACAATACATTAGTGATATGCATGCATTTGACACGTGGAAGAAGTGAGACCATTGATTTAATCTGAAGAGTCTGACACTATAACATGATAACTTATTGTATTCTCTTTTACTTTCATATTTAATTTACTTTTATTCAAAAAAATAAATTATTAACATAATAATTATAAATAATATCTAACAAATATTTTTTCATATACAAATTATTTATTTGGGCAAGTTACAGTTATATTATTCGCATTAACTAATCTAATATCTCCATCCAAATGAGACCCACAGTGGATGAAATAATAACATTTATGATAATTGTAACAAAAAATATATTTGTACAACTTAGGAAGTAGCACTTTAGTCTACGCAACAAGCAGGGAAAAACACGGATGGTCCTTAACGCAAATTTTCTCAATTAGCTAAGACCATGCTTTCAATCATGAGCCTCAAGACTAGACTAATTATAAGCTTCCTACGACTACAACCTTAGTCTATACCTCAATTCGTCAATGGCCTTACCTAAAGAAACTCGTAATTTCGGGTAACAAATACTGCTTCCCAATCCCAATAATCACAATAATATCAAAATTCATACACATGTAAAAAGATAAATGAAAATAATTCGTCTATTATCCTTTAAATAAAATAGTAAAAAATAATGTTTGCTAAAAAAATAAGCGTTTAGTTTAACCGGTAGCAATGTATCTTTAGTTTGGTAAATGATTTATAGTCCAGTAAGAATATTGTTGAGAGAAAAAAAATAGTAATTATTCAAACTCTCTAACGAGATTAAACTTACGCCTAATTAAATAAAATAGAGATATTTGTGGTATTAAAAAAAAAAAACCATGATTTTACATTTCCACAATAAAAGGAACTAACAAAATGATAAAAAACTTGTACCCAGTAATTAAATATGTCAAGATATTTTTTTAAAATAGATACTTTAAGATATTTAAGTTTTGAGAGTTGCTAAAACTTTTAAGAGATAGATTCCATAGAACAAGAAAGATATTTATAATATTTTGTCTAAAAAAAAAGTTACTTTACCTAAGTCACAATTCATCTCGTTATGAGGCTTCAGATTGGGGTAATTTTTTTTTGTCGTTGCAGGTTTTATAGCCGTTGAGGATTTTGATAGAAAAAGTTGTATATGTTTTTAAATTTGTAGGTTAATTAAGAAAGTATTTACTAGTTTCTAATTAATTCTTTATTCAAAAGTTTTGTAATGCTACCCTATCTAAAAGTGGGGTAATGTTACATTGACTCCCAATATTACCCCAAAATTTAAAATGGGTAGCATTTAGCAATGTAGCATGGCCTTTTTATGAATTCCCAAGCAAATGTTTAGAGGGCAGCAATGTAAAATCCTATGACTACTCACGAGAGTGAAGGGATGTAGGAGCAGGGGTAGCAAAACGCGAGGGAACAACATCGTCAATGCCCAAACTCCCTCTCCCTCCAACCTATTTGAATTTGAAAACGCTCTTAGTTAGCATCTACTTAAACGCAATGCACTAGCGATTAATCAGACACCATTTGAAAGCGCGCTCTTTCTCTCCCTTTTTGCAATTCAAATCAAAATCTTTCTACTAATATGCTCAATCACAAATCACAAAGTGAAACAAATCCAGAGATCCATTCCCACGCCCCCATCTATGGAAAATTATAAACCCTAAATCACCAATCGCGCTCAATCTCGTACCCAGGTTTATCGTCCATCCAAAGCCATTCACCATTCAAGGACCAAGATTCATTGGTCTTTTTACTCTGGTTGAAAAATCGTTTTTTTGGCGGCGGCATCAGACTCATGGGTCAAATCTGTTGGTTTTGTTCAGAGGGTCAGCGATTAAAATCTCGAAGTTGAACTGGGTTTTGTTTAAATGGAAGAAGAAAGCAATTCGGTAATACTGTCCGAGCAATTTTTGTTGACCTCCAGATCGGATTCCAAGGTTGATGTCTATGGTTCTTGAGTTATTCTGAATCAATTTCTCTTTTTTTCTTTTTTTTCTAATTCGTTTTATGCTTCATCATTCTGGGGTGTTTTAGATGATTGGAGAGAAGAGGACAAGCACTCATTCCGGAGAGAAGCACGACCTTGCTCGAAAACGGGTGAAAATTAGAGATCTTGAATCCGTGATTGTGTCTGCGGGTAATTTTTTAGTGAATATATTGATTTTCTTGCTTCCTCCCATTTCTAATTGAACAAAGCATGATATCTAATGCAAAAGACTTAGAATTTATCTTGGAAATTATTGAGCTTTGTAAAATTATGGGATTGCAAATGTAGTTCGACCGCTCCACACCCTTCTTTCTAATTGAAGCATTCGTGCCTTGAGGAATTTAGAATTTCCAGTGCGTCTGGCTGCACATTGCGGAGAGCAACTAGTATTCTTAATGATATTGATTTAGTTGCATTTAAATTTCAAGTTATTCATTTTGAGTTTCTTTCCCATTCGCTGGCTAATTAGATTTTTGCTATGAACCCAAGCATTATATTTGAACTATGTGTATACTTTTGTAATGGGTTTTATTTCAGTTTCAGAGACGCTTTAAGATCAAATTTCATTTACTCTTTATATTTATGCTACAGAAACTAATACCCATTATCCAGAGTCTAGAAAGGAAAAAGAACACAGTGTTCAGTTGTCATTTGGTGAAAAAGATATGTCACAAGTCACGGAGGTCCCTGTAACTCTGGACTTGGATGCTTCTCAGGCACGAAAAACTGGAAGGAACACATTTTCAGTTGAGGTTATTCCTGCTCCTAGGCCACTGGATCTTAATACTGAAGCTTGCTGTGCTAGATATTCCTTCTGTGATAGAAGTGGTGAATGTCCTGAGAAAGTTTCCCTGCCTGGGAAGCATGACAAGGAACGTCATGGTAATTGTGGAAACTCAAAAGGCATTGACGTTGATCTTAATGTGGAAGATGTCACTAGCTCTATAAATCCGGACCTAGCACATTCTCATAAAGTGCTTGGTCATTTTAAGTCAAGGGATGTGTCTGAGAGTGGGAGCTGTACTGGACCTTTGGAAGAGAAAGATCCAATGAGAGTATGGAAGGAGATGAAACAAAATGGTTTTCTGTCATCTTCTCATGGGGGCATTCCAATGCCAAAACAACGTGGGAGAAAAAGTAAGATTGATGTGTTCAAGAAAAAGATGGAACTTGCAAAGAGAGAACAGGTAAACAGGTTCACAAAAATTGCTGCTCCAAGTGGACTGCTGAATGAATTAAACCCTGGTATTATAAATCATGTGAGAAATAGAAAGCAAGTCCACTCGATCATAGAGGCTCTTGTAAGGTCTGAAAAACATGAAAGTGGCAACAATGGAAGCAAGCAAGTATCTCATCCAGCAAGTGGAAGTACAGAAGGTAGCAAGAGGGATTTGGAATATATGACTGATGGAGGAAAACATCTGCTTACCTTTTCTGACGAAGAAGGGGCTCTTCATAACTCATTACCAAGCAGGCAAACAAAAAGCCATCCCGCTACATTGAATGATTCTTCTCCTTGGATTTTGGAGGATAAAGTTGGTAATAGTGACACATCCATGTTAGAGAGAGCTGATGTTAAAAGTTGTATGTCACACTCCGCCAATGGCAGAGAAGATGATATTTTAGCGCTGAAATTGTCATCTTCATCAAAGGCATCAGAGAATTCTAGCTCTTTATCAAATGAGGACTCATCAAATTTAACCACTGTTTCATCTCTTTCCCTGAAAGGTTAATAGCCAACTTCCTCGTACTTGTGCTTTTTTGGCAGTTTTAGACCCCAAATAATCCTGTTAATGTAAAAAGAAACGGGTTCAAAAGTATATTTGATTTAAACTAGCAATTAACTGCTGTAGGAGAAAATTAATGCTTTAGATATGCTTCTGTAGATTATCATGCATCCTGCAGTACTTGGTAGTTTACAACAAGCTTTTTGGGTATCACTGTTTCAGCCTGTCAAATAATAGTATGACAATACTAAGCACCAAAGAAAACAATGCTCAGCTTATATGGATGCTTTTATGTTTTTCAGCTGCTACAGTTGCTTCTCAATGGTTGGACCTTCTTCATCAAGACATCAAAGGACGTCTTTCAGGTAATGGAATTTTTGTATTATTTGTTCAGGTTGTGGAGAGTGTATCTGCTTACATATGTACTTTGTACCCTTTTCTGCATCTACAGCTTTACGTCGTAGTCGGAGGAGAGTTCGAGCTGTAATTACTACTGAATTGCCTTTCCTTATAGCGAAGGAATTTTCAAATAACCAAGAGAATGATCCTTATGTGATGAAAGTATCTGCTGGACTTCCCAATAGCAAAAATGCAGATATGCATCGGGCAAGATGGAGTGCTTTGTTTAATCAGATGGATGATGCACTTTCTGAAGAAGAAAAACAACTTGTGAGTACAGAAAAGATAGATAGATCGATTTCTTTCATGGTCTAAGTTTTTTTTCTGCACTCGTTTTCTTTTTCTTTCATCTTCATTTAAAGCTTCATGAAAATAAGGTATCAAGGGGTGTTTCCTGTTTTCACCTGATGTAAGGTATAAGAATGTAATAGCACAGTTGGAAACAGTCACCCCCGCTTTCATAGGAATGGTAGTAGTTATACTCTATCTAGACTTGAGAGACTCAAAATGTATGGTTTAACCTGAGATTTTATCATCTTCATTTCTGATCTTGGCACCTCCCTCTGGATCTGTCCCCGGTGAAATGCTACTCGTTTTTGGGATGATATCAAGTTCCTTGGTTCATTCCAGTGATCTGAAATACAGAGCAAGAAGTTTGTTTCATTTTCTTAATCTAAATCTGCATTGTTCCTGGTTCCTAATTTCAGGAAAGTTGGTTGAATCAAGTAAAAGAAAAGCAACTACTATGTGACCAGGGCCTACAGCATGTAAATTGGAAGGCGGCCTATGGTTTGCAACCGCTGGGAACTTCAGAAAATGACTCCAGGTAAATCCTTTATTTACCTATTAAGTATTATCTATTAGTTACTACTTACTACTGATGTCATGAACTTGATTATATTTGCGCTATTTTAAAACAATACGGTATGATCTTCAACTCCCTTAAGCATGTTGTTGTGACGCATACATATATAGAGTACAGTCCATTACCAACCAGATTCTGCAAAAACTTAAGTTTTAGGACAGAGCAAGACTGAAGGCCAAAAACCAAAAAAGAGCGCAGAGCAACACTTATTCAAATCAAAACCCATTATATGAACATTGGTTGCTGATTTTGAAATTTATGAAAATGTGGTCATCCGTTGTTATAGTGTCAGTGAAATTTTGTTACCCCTACTTACCAAAACTTAGTTTTAATAGTTTGAATATGAGTAAGGCCTTGTTATGGTTAAAAGCATTAAAGTATCATATCATCTTAGCTATTTCATTAGGATCTATGTCCATATCTACCTTTGACATCCGTTATAAATTGCACACTGGATTTTCATATTTTCTGCTGATGCATATGATACTGAAAATATCAAAGCCTATCATTCACAAATTTTACAATTTTGGTATTTCATATCTTACAGGGTATGGATAGCAGACAGATCAGAGAAACAGTTGGCTGTCAATGCAGCTGCAGCTTCAATATATTCAACATGCAATTTCCTTTTGTCACAGAGCTGACCTATTGCTGTTGTTGAGATTCTTCACTCCACCTAATTATGTTGACTTCTTTACTTAATGAGTAGCAGTGCTGCAGTAGTCTTCATAATCGTAACGGGCATGTAGAAAACTAATGGTTAGGTTTCGTCTACGAGCAAGCATTGCCGTTTGTTCTGATTGTAACACTAGCATTGGACCTCATTTATTCTTCAAATTCTTTTGGCAGCCTTTTCCTTTTTCCTATAGTTTTGGCATTATCTGATCGTTGCTTGATGTCTAATATTGACCTAAAAAATTCTGATAAGGATTTGTGCGCATCTCAGCTTTTGAACATCACTGTATGTATGACATAATTATTGGTTTTGGGATTTCAAGTTCTTTCTTGAGCATCTTGCGATTTGAATCTGTTATTAGCTTCAGTGAATTGATAAAAGTAACATCAAATGAATGAGAATAAATGGTTGATGTACTAAAATTTTTAACTGAAACAATTCAGATTGTTGAAAACTTATCAAGCTTGAACAAATCCTACAGTACCCCCAAGCATTACCCATTTGCTTGCTTCATAAAATACACTCTAGTACTATATTCCTGCACCAAAACTTCTATAAAAAAAATCCGTGCCCTGCTGCTTGGCAATGAAATAGTTGAGCAAGCATTGTTTGCTTCATCATGCCCAAAAGAGAAACAAAAAACGTTGTTTGCTTCATAAAGACAAGGACCTGTTCATCTTTGTCCGATATGGGATTTGTTTCTTACCCGTAACTACTCAACAGTAGTTGCTCACTAATGTCAGGAGTTTTGAACCAAGGAACAATGCAACACGACCGAAAATGATAGCAAAGACGAGATTCAGGATAGACAGACAGCGAACCCCAACTTTTGTTTTTTTTTCCTCATATTTATCCATATATATATATATATATA
>QAOA01006129.1:170272-239765 GCA_003255065.1 Cercis canadensis | reverse complement strand
AGTGGAGGAGGTCCACTTGCACGATGCCATCTACCTCCCCTGATAAGGATGTTTCTTCTCTCTCTTTTACTTTACTTGTCCTTATGTGACTGCTTGTTATTACTTGTCATCTGTTGATACTTTTTGAAGTTTTTACATTGAGGACAATGTAAAATTTAAGTGTGGGGGAGGGATTTCTATATATAGTTTAGTTGATTAGTTGTTTTCTGTTTAGTTCTGTATATAGTTTAGTTGAGTTGATTAGGTGTTTTCTGTTTAGTTGATTAGGTTAGTTGATTAGTTAACTATTTCTGTACATTTGTTGTTTTCTGTTTTAATTTTTTCTGTTTGTTGTTCTTGCTGTTTTTTCTGTTTTTGTTGTCATTTTTCTGTTTTAATTACCCTCCAATGATGTTATAGAATTTGTAAAGTTGTAAGTTTAAAGTAATTACATTTCAAGGTTCATAGCATGATTGAATAATTTGTTTTCCATCCTTAATTTCACATGCTTGGTTTTAGATGTTGGATTGATGATTAAGTTTGATAGATACATGCCTTGTGAATTTTGAGCTTTTTGATGAATGGATTTGGCATTTGTGCCATTCTTTTTCCTTCTTGTGTGATTTCACTCATGGAATTTGTTAACTCTAGAACTTGCTTGATTCTTTTTGAGGTTACATTATCATTTGCATACATGAACATGATTGAGGCATCCTTTCTTGATTTAGCCACTTTGCCAAATAGCCCACCTTGTATTATTTCCCTTTGATTACCCCTATTGAGCCTATTTGCCTATCTTTGATATTAGCTCATTATATGCCTATGTACAAAATACCATGTTGTTACCTTACCTTAGGGAATGGGAGAGCATTGGTTCATTGTCTTAGAGGAGCTCTTATGCTTGTGGGTAATTAATAGTACAAGTGTGGAGGTTGTGAATCCTAATGTGCAAAGTATTATGTCAAAGAAAGAAAGAAAAAAAAAAAAGAGCCAATTGGTTCTGAAAAAAAAAAAAAAAAAAAATCAGAATTGTGAAAAAGGAAAAGAAAAGGAAAAGGAATATGTGCACAGAAGGAGAATATGCTTTACACACTTGGAATTTAATGCTTGTCATTTGAGTTCCTCTCCAATGTTCTCTTATTCTCTTTGAGTTTTTACCTTGTGATATCCATCTTCATTCATTCCTTTACCTTTACCCTTGGCCTTATTACAACCTTAAATAAAGTCCTCTTGATTTGTGTGTGCATTTGTTTGAGTAGTGGAGAAATAGAACATAAGAAAGCTTATGGTAGTGCATCTCTTCATGAGTTTGATTGAGTGAAGTACCTAATTTTTAAACACTTGAGGGATTGAGAGTGTATCTTGTGAGGATCTATCATTCTTAACTTATTATGCTTTCCAATTGAAGTTACCTTGTTTGTTGATTTTGGATGAGAAGAAATTTTATTTCATGAATGCTATGAGTTCCTTGAATCTTTAATTGCTTATCTTACTTGTGGTATGAACTTCTGCATTTCTTAAATATCATTGGGAGGTGATCCTTTAGTTTTTAAATTTGTTTTTGTTTCCTTGTTCTAGCTTTTCTTAGTTTTGGAATTTTAGTTTGCCCGAGACGTGCAAAAGCTAAGTGTGGGGGAATTTGATGAACACACTTTTTATATAATAGTTATCCCTCATACTTAGTCTTTTAAACCTCTTTTGGGCTGAATTGCATAGACTTAGACCTCATTTCATGACTTTGGATCCATTTATGCTTAATTGCAATTTCCAGCAATACTGGGCATTATATGCTGTCTCTGTGTTTCATGCATATCTTTAGTTATGGATGTCTAAAAGTTCCGAGTCATACCTTGTTGGAAAGCTGAGAGAATTGTCTACAACTTTCTTTCAGGGCTCCAAAGCTAATTCGGACGTTCAGAAGGTCATATGCAGCCTGGAAGCCAGAGAAGACATGCTGTCGCAGGATCCTGACCTACATGCAGTATTTGGGTCATAACTTGAGTTGTGGATGTCATATGGACCTGAAACTGGTACCATTGGAAAGCTAACAGACAGAGCTTCAATTGATATGAAGACCGGTTCACCATATTTTATGTTGAAGATGGTCTTATTTGCTGTGCAAGTTAGCTGACGGTTCCAGACACCTTTTGCCACTTAAATGGGCCTAACTTCCTCATGACAAGTCCAAATGGGCCCAAACCAAAGCCCAATTGAAGCTAAGGCCCATGGGAACAAGTGTGCCCTAAGGGCAATTTGGGTGTGCATGTAAATTTGGAGGTCTATATCAGCAAGAGGGGGCAGCCGAAATTCAGAATCAAGTCATTAGATATTTTTAGACAGCTTTTCCTCTTTCCTTAGTCTCTAAGTTTTCTCTTAGATATTTTGTAAGAACTCAGCTCTTCTTGTTCATGGAGGGCTAAATCATCATATCAATCCAGGTTTTGCTATTCTGATTATTGATTTTGAGATTATGTGTTGTTGTTCTTCATTTTAGTTGTTAATCAAGTTCTTTCAATCCTCTGAAATATTCTGTTTGAATTGCTTAATTCGGATTGGATTATTCATGTGTTCATATTCTGTTTGCATGTGATAAAAGAGGATTGTATGGTTAATTAATGGTTCTAAGCTTGGACGGATTAATTACCTTGGCTGGATTCAGGACTTAGGTTAAACTGGACTTGAATGTTTGCTTAATTCATTTAGTCCCTTGTTGAACCGAATTCTGGTTGCTTAACCAGTAGACATCCATAGAACATTGAGAGGCTTCTTGATATGTTTTAAAGGCCAAGAACATGATTAATAATTAAATGGATCCTTGGAAATCAAGGATGAATCAAAATCAGAATTAGTTAAGACTTGGATTGGTTGCTTTCTCTCAAACTTTACCACTTTCAATTAATTTTTATTAATCACAGAAACAAACACAACCCCCCCTGTTTATATGCTTCTCCATATGATTCACTAAATAGAACAATCCTTAGGTTCGACTTAGGGCTGCCCTTTGCTGCAAATAGCTTAGGAACCGACCTTAAACATTAACTAATTTGAGGAGCCTCGGCAGCTCATCAGTGTTGCATGATAGAAGCAAGGATATAGACACAAGGTATCATTTTATTAGAGAATATGTTGCTAGGAAGGAGGTAAAGCCCAAGTAAGACTCAAGACCAAATTGCAAACATTTTCACTAAGCCTCTGAAATATGAAGATTTTCAAAGATTCTGGACAATACTTAGAGTGCAGAAGAAAATTTTAAATTAAGGGAGGATGTTAAAATAATAATTTGAAATTATTGTTTTAGGTTATGTGTCTTTTGGAGTCGTAACTTTCATGTTTTTATGGCACTTCAATAAGGAGTTATTTACATTTAGGAGATATTTCTATAGGTAGTGGGAGTTATGGAGTTATTCAATAGTTAGTGAGAATTATGGAGATATTAGTGAGAGATATGCAGGGGTTATGAAACTCAAGAGATTTATCTCTAAAATTATCTTTGGCACCCTATAAATATTCCTTGTACTTAGATATTCTAATGCAAGACTTAAGTGAAATATATTCCTCTTACTCTAACAGGTATACCCAATTATCTGCCAGAAGAACTATGGATTTCTATCTCTTCCAGACAGCAAGGTTCTCTTCAAGATAGTGACGAATGATGCTAACTTAAGCAAATTAAAACCATTAATCATTCATGTGAATTATCACCTTGATAGGCTTCTGTGAATGAAAGCAATTGTGGAATATAACTTAAGCAAATTAAAGCCATTAATCATTCATGTGAATTATCACCCTGATAAGCTTCCGTGAATGAAAGCCATTGTTGAATACTACATAATTCTCAATTTTTTCCCCAGTGGCTCTTGATTTGCTTTCCAATGGCCAATTTGAGGAATAATTTGAGTAGGTCCTATCAAATATATGAGTAGGTCAACAAAGATCTCAATTTATGGCCACAATGAGTTATGTCTCTTGCCCCATTCTGAGATGGTTGATATTTCTATTTTTATTTCTCTCTTTCTGTTTCTTTAGGTCGGGGCTTACAACAGTTTTCTCTAGTTTTTGTTGCTAGCTATAGAATGCTTTTGGGGTTTTATCTGAATCCCATATTCACACTGGAAAATGATGTTAAGATGATTATTCTTTGGCCAAGCATCAAACAAACTTTTAGTTTGATGCAAGGGTAAGTAGCTTTCTATAGAATCACACCTTTAATTTTCAAGCAGCAACTTCAATAATCAACTCTACAATAAAAGGAAAATGAGAGAAAAAATGATACTTTTCTTGGTCTTTGATATATAGAGCTAGATTATCTAGCAGGGTATATAGGAGAATGGGTTTCGAACTTAGCACCTCAACTTTTCTTAGAAAAATCGCTAGACTAATTATGTTGTAAGTGCTAGTGTCATCAACTAGATAATTATGTGCCTTTTTCTATTTTTATTTTTTTGTTATCTAGTACATTCTCGGGAGAAAATATCACTATCAGCAACTAAAATTGCCAACTATCACATAGCTATGGAATTCATGTTATAATCAATAGTTTGCACGATCAAATTCCTAGGAGTTACTACCCGAAGTTTCACTCTACTGTGATAATATGTTGGACTGGAAAGTATTTAAATCATAAACTAGGTAACGGTGTGCCTCTTTTGTTGTTTTTATTATCAAATTGTACATTTTCGGGAGAAAATATTTGACTAGTGAATATCAACAACTAAAATTGCCAACTATCACACAACTATGGAATTCATGCTATAATCAATAGTTTGCACGATCAATTCCTAGAAGCTACCACAGTGAAGTTTCATTCTACTGGGATAATATGTTGGACTGGAAAGTATTTAGATCATAATATAAGTAAAAAAACAAATTTGAAAATGACCTGAAAATATCATTACTACTCCCTTTCTATTTAATTTTTCTTCAATATTTCTATAATCTAAACATGCTTAAATAATCTAAACCGACTTAAGTGGAGTCAAAATTGGTTTCAAACGTCAAATGATGGATTCTGACTAAGAGTTGAGATTTTCTTCCTTTAACTGTTATGTTAGCTTCTAAGCAACAGAATCAGGTGGGCTTCTGGTGGCTAAAAGATCAGCAATTGATTCTTTGCCATACATCTTAATGAGTTCTTCCTGCACTCACACCCAATCAGAAACAGAAATTAGTAGTCATCATAGAAGAGAATAAAAACACAAACAAAATAGAGAAACAGTGAAACCCTGCAAAATAGTCTTACTCATCAGCAGCTCATCTACCATCTCAAATTAGCTTCTTAACAAACCCATCAGCATATATTGGTAAATATGTAACTATGATCTAAGCAAGTAAAAGTGGATCTCATCAATAGACTTATTATAAATATTCTATGGTAGCATGTTGATGTTGAGTTCATTAAAAGCACGACTCATATATTGCAAATACTATGCTGACATTAGGCAGACAAATTATGGAGTTTTAGTACAGCAATTGTAAATTGCTAAAAAGAAAGCTGCTTTTACTTTCCCAATAGTACAGCAAAGAATGGGAAGCAGACCTATGGTTGTTTGATGTGAATCTCAATGTCTTAATCATCTGAAAAATAAATAACCAACTGATCAATGACAGTGAACAATTAGGGCTTAGATGCTAAACCTCCAAAGAATCGTTTTGATCTTTGAGTTCCAGACAGTGCTCAGAAATGCTCATTAGCTTGTCCTGAAGCAAGGTACATTAAGCACTAAGAAGGACCATATATTCTTGCAGTTTTTTGCATTCCTGCTGCCAAGGCAAGACATAAAAATAAGTAGAACATCACGCAAAATATGTGTCACACAAGTCCTTTTTACCAAATGTTCCTTTTTAACTTCAAGTCACACTAGTCCCTGCTATACCTTCATGTTCGTTTTTAACTTGGAACAAGTTTACTTGATGCTTTATTTAGTAGCTCACTTATGGAAAATCAGTTATTGCACTGTTTCTTTGGTGTTTTGAAATTCTCATTGTTTTAGGTTTAAGAATGATCATCAATGAAGGCAACTAAAACTCACTGTTTCTTTTTGATAAACTTTCTGTATTAGAATTTACCAAAAGAAGAAAACTATGTTCTAGAACATGGAAAAATAAGCTGATGTCATGAAGACAAGCAAAATAATCAATATAAATTTAAAACCACTTCCTCACACAAATGCATACCTTCTGCTTAAGCATCCTTGATCTTCTAGCTGATAACCTATTTGCGATCATTTTTCTCTCTTTTTTTATTTCATCCTCTTGTTTCTCTTTTTCTTTTTCCTCCTCTTCCTGCCAAACCAAGTGATGTAGACTAATACTTACAGGAACCAAAAGTATTGAGAAGAAAAACTCATTAATAATGCAGTGGACATCTCTGTAAGTGGAAAAGAAATTGTAAAATGTTACTAGCAGTTCTCACAAATGACAGGGAATGAAGCATAGAAAGAGAGAAGAAAATGGTTCAGTAAATAAAACTTCTTCAAAAATCACTCACAACTGCAGATGCTCCTCTGGCCAGCCACGCTACAGAAGGCATTGCTGGAGTGCAAGTGTGTAACGACTATAGTTGTCCAAAAGAAAATTACCAACTTTAAGTGCATTAGCATATGGTAACTGGACTATAATTACCATCCATGAGATTTGAAAAATCAATCGGTTCAATCTCAATCCATATCATCTATATAAGCAATCATCCCACGCATGAGATTTTAGACCATTAACATCTAAATATCAGGATTTTATTACTTTTTCTAGACTAAGCACACTTATAAATGGTAAAACATGATACGAAAACCAGAATAAATTTAGTACCTGCTTTGAATGTATGAGATTAGTCCCAGATCCATTGAGGCTAGGCCTTGAATCCGAATTCACTTGGGTTGAATTTGTCACTACATTCTGCAACGATGATTTCTTACTCCCATGAACTACATTACTATTTTTGATACTAATCATGTTCTTTTGTACAACTTTCCCTGCTGAAATCTCATAGGTCATTAGACAATGAATGTTCATATTCCAGATAACCAAATTCAAATGATCCACTCAAACATGCCTTTTGAAAGCATTGTATCCCTTTCCTGCTTCTTAATTGGTGGAACATCCTACAATAGAAGGGATAACTTTAAATAAATTGGTACATCTTAATGCCACAATAAATCACCAGTTGAATTTCAATTGCTGCTAACCCATCTCATCCTCAAAAGAAAAGAGAAAATATGAATCTAAGAAACTATCTACCTGAATTTAGTGGAAAGAAGGGGGGGGGGGGAAAAAGGAAGAAAACATACTAAATAACATTCATAAGTGATTGCGGATTACCTCAGCTACAACAGGATGATTGATTAGATTCTTAAAATCATATTGTACTGGAGGACTGTATGCCTGAACAGAATTACAAATAGAAGAAAATAAAGAACATAAATTGTGCTTTTGTGATACTCAAATCAAACAATCTGCTTTATTGATTTGTGAATTGTATACTGCTAGCTGATTTGCCAACATGTCGGGAAAATGTTAGAACCAGCTGCATATGAATTTAAAGAGGGAGTTGCAGTAGAAACTGGATTATGGTATACCTTTTAAAGGTAAAATGGAGTGTTAATTACACAAGTACAAATTAATGCAAACCAGATAAATCTCTCACACTTGCATAGGAATTGACCGATATTGCTGTGCCAAAGGTTTGCGTAGTGTATCCTGCTAGAAAACAAGATAGGAGGGAAACCGAGAAATGTTAAATGTGAGTAGATTGGAGAGAGACAAATTTAGTTGAGATGTAACATGGCATGTTAACTGACATCCAGAGCCAACAAACTCTTGGAAGGTCTAGGACTTCTGTTGGATTCTTCTGTCCTCATCAAGCTAAAGAATGTTATGAATTCAGTAGCCACCTAAATCTCCAATTCCTTGTTGAATCTAACACGAAGAAAATGAGAGAGAAGAAAAGCAAAGGAAAAAGGAAATCAGGTAAAGAATGAGGGAAGTTCATCTGAACCTACTACCTTCTTTTGCTGAAGAGAAAATACATATATTATTTTAGAACAAATATCCCTAAAATCACAGAATAAAGCGTCCTCCCAAGCGAAGACTCTAAAACATTGGATTTTCTATTACTTGGGCGAAATTTTGGAAACTGGCTTAAAGTTGGTGATAACACATTATTTTATACTATTTGTTTCTCTTATACTTAGTCTTTTAGTGTGTGTTTCTAGTGATTTTTATGGCTTTTAGACATGTTTTGTAGATTTGGACTTGGTGCTTGTAGATTTTAATTGCTTAATTGTTAAATTCTGGCATTGCTTACACTTTTCACCATATCTTTTGTTATAGATGTCCGATTGATGTGATTTCAGTTTCGTTGGAAAGCTGACAGAAAATTCCACATTTCATATGAAGAGCCCAGAAGCTGATTCTCGCGTCTGGACAACTGAAATTCGCGTGCAAGCAGTCCAGATTTTCTGCTCCGCCCAGCACTCCGCCCAGCATTGACTGATTCCTTTCCTTAGGGCTGCCTATTGGACCAGAGCATGTTTATTTGGGCCAACATCTGTTTTTGGGCCAGCACACATGACACTAGGGCTTGATCATGTTTTTACCATTAATAATTTAGGAAACTAGGTTTATTTTGTAATTAGGAAACCATTAGGAAACCTAGAGGAGGCAGCCAGCTAGTATATATTCTCAAGTTGTTGAGGCAAATATACACAATCAGAAGAGATACAGAATTCCTTGAGCTACTGCTGCCTCCTTTTCTTAGTTCGTTTTTCCCCTTTGCTTTGTGTTCAAGTCTTCCATGGAAGGCTAAGTTCGTTTGTAATCAATTCAAGAGGAGCCAAACTTGACAATCCAGAGTTCCTGTGCTTCAACCGGGTTTGATTTAATTTAATTTGAATTACTGCTTCTCCCCTTCTTCATGTGATTGAATGGTACTTTGATTGCATGAGTTGTATGAATTTAAATTGGTTGATTGGATTCATAACAGTAATCAGATTGATAATCATACTTTAAAGGTCTTTAATATATGGTTAACTTGGCAAATTCGGTTATTAAATTAATCTGGACTTAGTGATATAGAGCGGTTGCCTAGAGTCTTAATTCCATGATTAATTGAATCCTGATTGGTAAATCAGTGGGAATTCTAAGTGTTATTGTTAGGGGTTCCAGGTAACACTTAACCAAGAATTAAAACAGATCTAGGTTATCTTTAGTGAACAAGGATGGATTAGAGTTTGGTTGCCTGCTTGAGTTGATTGTGTTTTCTCTTATTTGATAAATTCAATTTACTGCTTTCTTAATTCTTAGTATATTGCATTCAACACAAAACCCCCCCTTATTCTGTTCTTGCTTAAGTTCTTAAAAGATTAGTTGTTCTGGTGAATCCTTGGGAGACGACACTGGTTGCATCCTATACTACAATTTAGTTGCAATTAGTAGTTTGATTTTGTACGGTTCGGCACCCGTCAGTTGGATTTGAGTTTCTTGATTATGCACTTAGTATGTTGACACTGCAATATGTATTTAGCCCTTCCTGAGCAGTGGAAGTAACTTATTTGTGTTTAACACAAACCTCCTTCTCTTTCTTGCCCCAATTTTGTTTTTTTATATTTCTCTTTCAATTTATTCTTGATGGCTATAAAATTCAAGGTGAATGATGCAAACACAAGTTAAGCTGCTGAAAATACCAATCACTATGAAAACCCTATAATACTCTTTCTCTGTGAATCAGCAACGACGTAAATGATGTTGATCCCGTCAGTGCCTATAAAGAGTCAGAATTTCAAAACATGTCTAGAAGGGGAAAAGTTATCCAACCCCATTAGCAAAATTACTAGTAATTGGTGCTTTCATACATATACTCCTACAACTATCATAAAAGAATCTCGAAGCTTGAGAGAGAAACATATATAAGCTCACAAAATTGTGGACAAGGTTTGAGAAATCAAGAACGGAAAACAGAGAAATCCAAGTTCCGGATGCAAGTTAAAAAGTTCTGCCAAATATGAATCAATGGACATGTCTGAATCACTGCAGCTGAGGCAAAATAAATTAATAAAAATTAAAATAAAATATTCCAAAACTGGTTGAATACTTGCGTTATCAAAAAGAGAGACAGATAGAGTGTGTGAGAAAGAGGGAGGGAGGTTGAAGAAGAAAGGGGAGAGTGGGAGAAGGGAAACCTGTTTGGCGCGAAATAGTATTCTTGGTAGGCACGAGCAGTTTTCTTATGGAGCTTACACTGGAAAGGATGCATTATATCTTACATCATTACTCTGCGTAACCCTAACCTGTTTCAATACGGTGTAATGTGTGTAGGGTGTTATGCTGCAGAACTAAACCCACTGCCCTTGCTTTCATTATTAATTGACAAGGAAATTTTTTTTGTTATTGACTAATTCAAAATTGGTAAGTTATTTTTTTAGATAATTATTGACAACTAACATAAATCACAAACAGGTGGCTGATTGAAAATGAAAAAAGATCTCCTTGTGTGAGAGAATTATTGTGAAGTTTTCAAATTTACTTTTTGTTGACCAATGATTATTTTGTGTTTCTCAATGGTCATACATATTGATAATGGCCATTCTATTTCTATGTTTCTCGCAATTTTGAAAATTTAAAAATAATTGTCAAACAATAATCATCTCCTTCCAGATAAACTTACTTGGCAATAGCATAATTGCACATCATTGAGTAATAGAATATGAATGTTTAATGTATTCCCACGAATTAAGATCCAATTCCAAGTTGAATTATGAATTTAATGGTAATTAAATTTTTTTATGTAATTAATGTAAAATTCCAAATTAAGATGCAAACCCTTTTTTGAGGGGAAAAAAAAATAGAAACTCTTCCCTTCTATATATCTAAAAGCATTTTTATATCAGTACAAGAAAATTTTCCTTTATTTATCATTATAAGAAAACAGCAATTTTCTCAAGGTAATTTTTTTATGACAAATTCTCACAAAAAATAGGTTCACTAGGGTTTCTCTGTTTTTTCTCATAGAGAATTGTGTCATGAGAAAAAAAAAATCGTGAGAAAAATCATGACAAACATAGCGGAGCATGGCACAAAGGAGGGGTAAAAATTTCTCACGATTTTTCTCCTGATAAAGACAAAAATGTAAAAATGAAGAACATTTTTCTCTTTATGAAAACTATGAGAAAGCCAAAGGAATGGTAGTTCGATTGAGTGGGTTCTATATTGCAATTTTCCCACAGTCTTTTCATGAAAAACTCAAACAATTTTATTTTAAAAAAAATTCTCATGGTAAATTATTGTGAGAAAGTGAACTCACAGTTTCATTAAAGGGCATATCTTTTGCACATTTCCTACAATTTTTCTCACGTTAAACACAACAATATAAAAAATAAGAAACATTTTTCTCACGTATGTTACTGTGAGAACTCATATCACAGCGCTTCATTAAATTTCTATTTTCCACATTCCCCACAGTTTTTTTCTGTGGCAAAAATTATGAGAAAAATGGAGGAAACAAACCTTGTGCGCAGGTTCCTCGCCCATTCACAACAAACGCCATTTTCTCTTTTCCTGTCTCCTTTCTTCTCCTCCCTACACAGCAGCTGCATGTCCCGCCATTTCCTATCAGTTTCCAGCACCGACGACTGATTTTATGGATGTTGGAGGCTCTAAAGCTTCGTTTGGAGTCCCAATGTGGAAATCTGCTCCTTCTTCTTCATCTCTCTTCTTTGATTTGGCATGATGATTCACGATTTTGGTTAAATTTTTTTGTGGATTTCAATTTATTTTGGTTGTAGATGGCATTAGGATAACTGTAGATGAGTTTAAGGTTCGGCTATTATTATTTTAGGTTAGAAACTCCCTTGAATCTGAAACTTTATGTTTGAATTGGACATGATGTAGATTTTTTCTTGATGAATTTCATTAAGGGTTTTGTTGTATGGCAGATGTAGAGTGATTCTATGATTGTTTTGGAACTTCTTTTTCAATGGTTTTGAACATTATGTAATTTCAGGGCTATTATGACCGAATTTTGTCATTATAACTGGGTAATTTTAGGAAAAATTAATTTGAGGATACTATTGTACTAGTTGAATAGGGGTTATTCTCAAATTTTTATTTAGAATTGTTATTGGTTTTGAATTTTGTTTTGTAATTTTTATTTTATCAAAGATAAAAAGTTATCATTAAAGATAAGGGCATGAGTTATCGAAACAACTTCACAAGACGGAATACAACCCAATAACTCACTCCCATAGCGGTAACAGGAACTAGGAAAAATAATAGGTGCTCTGCACCATAGAAATAGGAAAGCGAAAAAAAAACAGAACCTATAAGAGTCTATACCACAATGCCCACAGCATGCCAGAACTCTTCCAATCAGCAATGCCTTCATAACAGTCTCAGGATGGGTCTACCTTTTAGCATTAAAAATCAAATCATTTCAGTGTAGCCATAAGCGCCACAAAAGAAAAGCTGCAAGTTCCTCATATCCATCAAGAGGCCTAAGTCTTTCAAGCTCACTTAGAATGAAAATCCACCACTGAACAAGAGAAGGAAAGCTCCTTCGATTGACCTGGAACATTAATGGAGAAAGATGCCAAGCCGCACATGCTTTCTGGCACTTCAACAACAAGTGAATCGCTGATTCATCATTAGTACCACAGATGGAACATCTAGCGCCAACACTAATGTCCAACCACCTGTTTAAATTCACCTTTACAGCAAGACTGTCATGAATAGTTTACCACATAAAGAGTTTAGTTTTGGAGGTACATGGAGCTTCCAAGCCTTCCACTCATGTTTTGGCACCCTGGAGACCATCGTCTCACCCTACCTACGCACCATATTCCAAGCAATCTCTCATACCCAGTTGTCACTAAGTACCCTTCATGTTAACACATGTCCCTTATCAATTTGTCACCATGAAGAGGGATGGGGATAGAAAAAATCAAGTCAGCAACCTCCCTTGGAAAAAGAGCAACCAATCTATCTCCCTTCCACATGAGCATAACCAAGCAAATGAGTTCATTAATAAAATGGAATTCTCCCCTTGCCTCAGGTTTTAGGCCAACCGAAATCCTAGCATTTTTTGGATACATGGATTTCAGAAAATCTGAAGACCACTCCCTGTAGGTAATTGTCTGTCACCCTCATGATATGATGCACATGAGGTATTATTAATCTCAAATGATTTTTGATTTCTCTCATTTGGTGTCCTATTTTCTTAAGCTAACTCTAGCTTATTTTTGTAATCTTACAGATGATCTTGCCACCTCAGTTAGTGATATAGCCCTAAGCTTAAGAATTTACCTTAAGTTTAGGTGTGGTAAGTTTTGATGATGACAAAAGAGATATGAAATATGCATGAAATGCTTATCAAAATTTTATTGCTGATGCTTTTAATCATGCATATCTTTCGTGCTTTGAACAATAATTTTGTAAAATCTTGCACATCCTTTTTGTAGGAAAGTCCAAACAAAAAAGGAGTGAGAAATTAGACAAAACTCAGCTACTTTGGTTCAACTAGTTTGCATGAAGCTGCTGACATGGAAAAGGGAGCCATATATAATTTGTCTTGAAGCAGAGTTTATCTAAGCAAGACTCAGTGTTAAGAATACACATGTGAGTAGTGTGGGTGTTAATAATAAGTGAGAGTTCAAATATGCTCCTAGAAGGGAAGGTGAATAGGAGATTAATAAAATTTAATGTGAACATGAAAACTACTTCTAATCAAAAACATGTACTCAGATAAGAAACAAGTTTAATAACCAGTTTTCAAATATAGCGGAAAAAATACTTAATGAGACAACCTCAAGAAATATAAATAACTAAAATATAAGAGGTGAAGGGTTTAGAGATAGAAGCCAGAATTTATTGGTTCGGCTAATAAAGCCTACGTCCACTCTCCCAAGGATGGGTTTCACAAGCATTTAAGGTTATTTAATCAAGCTTCTCCAAGCTGCTTACAGAACTAGTTTTACACGAGATCACTAGTGAACTCCTTCTCTCTGGCTTTTACACAAGCTCACCAAAAACTTTATCTCCCTCTAATCAAGAGTAGAGATCACTCTCCCTAAATTTCCCCAATGGAAATTTGTAATACAAAAACCCAAATTAATTTTAGTTCCTAACGAAAATCTCTCTCTTACAAAAGGTAGATCAACTAGGTAGAAAATAGAGAGATGAACAAGAAGGTAGACTGCTTGTGATAATCACACAAAATTTTTCTTCTAAACAATTTCTTCTTTAAAATTCTATATTTTTCACCAGCTTTTGAGTCTTCAATATATAGGCGTCCAGAGGTAGAAGATGATCATTTGAATTGTAGACAAGGTCTTCAGTGCTTGGTTGTCAAATTGTGTTATAATAAGAATCATCTTATTTAAACTTGATTTGTTTCCTAACATAGCCCTTATGTTTGAAAAACTTCATTTTATAACTTTCAACAGCTCTTTTCTTAATTGCTCTCTTCCACACGAATCTGCCTATAATTGAGTGATATTTGCTCTGAAATAATCACTGATTTCAAAATATCTTCTGATTGCCACATCAACATGCCTTCATGAAATGAACTAGTTTTGCACTGAAACTTGTTCCAGCTAAGGTAAAACTCCTTCTTCTTCTGGATCATTAACCTGTCACTTTAGTAAACACTTAGCAAATAGATTAGGGTTACTGACATAGAAAAGTCATTGTTATCATCAAAACTGGATTGGAGGATGTGGAACTAACAATCTCCCCTTTTTTGATGATGACAAAACCTAGAAAGATCTCCCCCTGAATCTTAGCTTCCTTCTGAACAAGTTTTGTAGAACCAGTTGCTAAGTATCTAAAGATTCTCTTTACAGCAGTAACATGAGATTCTTTATGATCAACTTGATATCTAGCACACGTACATACACTGAATATTATATCAGGTCTACTAGTTGTAAGATAGAGAAGAGATCCAATCATACCTCTATAACTTTTCTAACAAACTAGTTTACTGTTTTCATCCAAAACTAGTTTGGTTGAAGAACTCATAGGAGTTGCAATTCCTTTGGCATCTCTCATTCCAAATTTCTTTAATAACTCCTTATATATTTGGATTGATTTAAGAAAATGCCTTCTGAGGTTTGTTTGACTTGAAAGCCGAGAAAGAAAGTTAGCTCCCCCATCATGCTCATTTCAAATTCTCCTTTCATAAGTTTTTCAAACTCCTTGCACAGAAACTCATTAGAGGATCCAAAAATAATATCATCCAGATAAATTTGAACAAGAAGAATATCATGCTTTACATTCTTAGAGAAAAGAGTGGTATCCACTTTTCCTCTTGAAAAATTATTTTCTAAAAGAAACTCACTAAGTCTATCATACCAAGCTCTAGGATCTTGCTTAAGACCATAAAGAGCTTTAGAAAGTTTATAGACATGATTTGGAAAATCTAAGCTCTCAAAACCAAGAGGTTGTCTTACATAAACTTCCTCATTTATAAAACCATTAAGAAAACACTTTTCACATCCATTTGAAAGAATTTGAAAATTTTAAAGCACGCAAAAGCAAGAAGTATTCTAATAGCTTCTAATCTAGATATGGGAGCAAAAGTTTCTTCAAAGTTAATACCTTCTTGTTGATTGTACCCTTGAGCTACCAATCTAACTTTATTTCTTACCACTTTTCCATCTTCATCCAACTTGTTCCGGAAGACCCTTTTTGTACCAATTATACTAACATTTTCTGGTTAAGGTATAAGCTTCCATACTTTATTTCTTTCAAACTGGTTTAGCTCATCTTGCATTGCCATTATCCAAGTTTCATCTTGTAATGCATCATTAATGTTGGATGGCTCTATGAAGGAGAGGAATGCTAGGTTGACATGGTGATCTCTGAGAGAGGGACGGATAATTATTCCTTTATTTGGATCACCAATCACATTGTCAATAGGATGATTCCTAGTAGTTCGAGTTTCCTTTGGTAGAAACTCCTTGGCATTCTCCTGTGGAGCTTCTTCCAAAACTACTTCTTCTTGATTTGAATTTTTAGTCTATTCTGATTCCTTTTCTGCTTTTAAAGATATGTTTTTTACCTATTCTAATTCATCATCTTCAGGAGCTTGAGAACTCAAAGGAAAGTCAAGCTTATAAAAAATAACATCCATTGACTCTTCTACGCAAAGAGCTTTCTTATTGAACACTCTATATGCTTTACTAGACGATAAATAACCTAGAAATATACCTTCATTTGATTTTGCATCAAACTTAGTTAAATGTTCCTTACCATTATTCAGAATAAAGCATCTGCACCCCAAAGCATGGAAATAACTCACATTAGGCGTTCTTCCTTTCCATAACTCGTAAGGAGTTTTCTTCAAAATTGGTCTTACCAAACATCTATTCAAGATGTAACAAGCTATATTTACAGCTTCTACCCAAAAATATTTGGGTAAATCATTTTCAATTAACATAGTTCTCCCCATTTCAACTAATGTCATATTTTTCCTTTCCACAACTCCATTTTCTTGAGGAGTCCTAGGACAAGAGAAGTTATGATGAATACATTGATTTTCACAAAAAATTTTGAATAACTTGTTTTCAAATTCTCCACCATGATCACCTCGAATGGAAGAGATAACACAACCTTTCTCATTATGGATTTTCTTGCAAAACCTTTCAGAAATAGTACAAGTTTTATCTTTATGAGCAAGGAAGAATACCCATGTGAATCTTGAACAGTCATCAACTATTACAAATCTATACCTTTTTCCATTTATGCTAGTTGTGGGTGATGGTCCAAAGAGGTCCATATGAAGTAGCTAAAGAGGTCTAGAAGTGGATAACTCCTTCTTGGTCTTAAAAGATGACTTAGTTTGCTTCCCTTGCTGACAAGCTGGGCAAACTTTGTCTTCTTCAAAAATAGGTTTTGGAAGACCAAGAACTGTTCCTGTTTGGCCAGTTTAGAAAGAAGTTTGAAATGAACATGACCAAGCCTTCTATGCCATAACCAAGAACTGCTACTTAGAGATGACAAACAAGTTTCACGTTTCAAGTCTAGTCCCTCTTTGGATACAACATACACATTTGAATTTCTCTAGCCAACAAACAAAATTTTATCACAATGTAAATCGTGAATAATGCAGTGAGAAGATTCAAATACTACTTTGTGACCTTTGTCACAGAGCTGACTTATGCTTAAAAGATTATGCATCAAACCTTAAACTAAATAAACATTTTCAAGGTAAAAGGAGTTACTCAATGCCACCTTACTAACTCCCACAATTCTTCCTTTGCCATTATCTCCAAAAGTGACATCTCCCATGTCCTTCTTTTTGATGGAAGAGAACTTGGTTGAATCTCTAGTCATATGCTTAGAGCTTCCACTGTCTAGATACTAGAAATCACTTTTGGCTTTAAAGCATATCTACAAAGGAGTTTAAGAATTCTTAGGTACCCAAATTGTTTTGTGTCATTGATGGTTAGTAGCAAATGTACCTTTAGGTACCTAAACCATTTTCTTTTTTGCAAATAATTTCTTAGATTTACAGTTATACATAGTATGACTTGTTCTACAGGAGAAAGAGCAAGTATTTCTTGAAGCAGAATGAGACATAGAAGCTTTGATAAAGGAGTTTTTAGAAATAGGATAAGAAACTGGTTATTTGACATAAAGGTTTCTAGATAACTTTATTGGCTGAGTTTCATGATAACCCAGACCAACTCTGTCTTGCCCAACCCTTTGCCTCCTTAGCAACATGTTCAGGTTCCCATGTCCTTGAACAAATTTTGCTAGATCCTTGGATTGTTGATTTACCTTCCTTTTTAAATCATTATTTTCCTTGAGCGGTAAGAAGCTGATTTTTCTTAAAAGATTCATTTTCATTTTGTAAAACTTTAAAATTTTGAATCATTTAAGAATTTTCTTTCTTGAGTAAATCAATTTCCTTGATTTGCTCTTTGACTATTTTCTTAAGAGCTTCTATCTTTGCAAGCCTCTTTTCATAGTCTAAAGCTATATCTTTGAAAGCTTGATTTAATTCATCATAGAAAGGAGGAGGACCTAAATCAGTTTTGAAATCACTTACCTCATCTATTTTTTGCCATAAAACATAAATTTGCTAGATTTTCTTTATCGGAATCATCACTATTTGAGGATGATTCAATGTCACTCTGATAAGACATTATTTTACACTATTTGTTTCCCTTATACTTAGTCTTTTAGTGTGTGTTTCTAGTGATTTTTATGGCCTTTAGACATGTTTTGTAGATTTGGATTTGTTGGTGCTTATAGATTTTAATTGCTTAACTGTTAAATTCTGGCAATGCTTACATTTTTCACCATATCTTTGGCTACAGATGTCCAATTGATGTGATTCCAGTTTCGTTGGAAATCTGACAGAAAATTATACATTTCATATGAAGATCCCAGAAGCTGATTCTTGAGTATGGACAACTGAAATTCACGTGCAAGTAGTCCAGATTTTCTGCATCTGCCCAGCATTGACTGATTCCTTTCCTTAGGTCTGCCTATTGGACCAAAGCATGTTTATTTGGGCCAACATCTGCTTATTGGGCCAGCACACATGACACTAGGGCTTGATCATGTTTTTACCATTAAAGTTTTAAGAAATTAGGTTTATTTTGTAATTAGGAAACCTAGAGGAGGCAGTCAATTAGTATTTATTCTCAAGTTGTTGAGGAAAATACCAACCAGAAGAGATACGAAATTACCTTGAGCAGCTACTGCCTCCTATTTTCTGAGTTCGTTTTTCTACTTTTGCCTTGTGTTTAAGCCTTCAATGGAGGGCTAAGTTCGTTTGTAATCAATTCAAGAGAAGCCAAACTTAATAATCCAGAGTTCCTGTGCTTCAACCGGGTTTGATTTTATCTAATTTGAATTATTGTTTCTTCCCTTCTTCATGTGATTGAATGGTATTTTGATTGCATGCATGCTTTGTATGAATTTAAATCGGTTGATTAGATTCATAATAGTAATCAGATTGATAATCATAATTTAAAGGTCTTTAATATATGGTTAACTTGGATAATTCGGTTATTAAATTAATCTGGACTTAATGATATAGAGCGGTTGCCTAGAGTCTTAATTCCATGATTAATTGAATCCTGATTGGTAAATCAGTAGGAATTCTAAGTGTTACTATTAGGGGTTCCAGGTAACACTTAACCAAGAATTAAATCAAATCTAGGTTATCTTTAGTGAACAAGGATGGATTAAGGTTTGGTTGCCTGCTTGAGTTGATTGCGTTTTCTCTTATCTGACTAAATTCTGTTTATTGCTTTCTGAACTCTTATTATTCTGCATTCAACATAAAACCCCCCATATTATGTTCTTGCTTAAGTCCTACTAGATTATTTGTTCTGGTGAATCCTTGGGAGACGACACTGGTTGCATCCTATACTACAAATTAGTTGCAATTAGTAGTTTAATTTTATACAGTTCGGCACCCGTCATACTCCGTGAGGCAATCATGGCTTTCTTCTTCTCTTTTCAATGGAACTTCTTTTTCTTGAGATTTGGACAGCTCAGTTTGATGTGTCTGGGTTTCTTGCATTCATAATAGATAATAGGTTCTTTGTTGGTTTCTCCCTTATTGCTTCTGGATTGGAATTTCTTTGTCATTTATCCTTTTCATTTGTTGAAGAAATTTTCTTGAAACAATGGCTACATCTTCATCACTAGAAACTAGTTCTTTGTTATACTTGTAAGAGCCAAACTCTTCTTCTTGTGATCTTCTTATCTATTCTTCTTCTCGAACAACATCATTTGATGTGTCTCAAGTTGTCCTCTCAGTTAATCAATAGTCATGTCATTTGTTTCAACATATTGAAGTAGCACAGTAACTTTTGTTTCCCGCCTCTCGGTGAAGCATCTAAGGAGTTTCTTCACTTGCTCCTTTTGGGTATATTCTCTACCAAGGCTCTTGAGATTGTTTATAATTCCAAGAAACCGAGAAAAAAATGAATCTAGAAGTTCATCCTTCCCCATATGAAACATTTCATATTGAGATCCAAAGATGTCGATTTTAGCTTCTTTTACATGACTTGTTCCTTCATGTATTGCTTGGAGTCTTATCCCACATCTCCTTAGCCGTATTACAAGAAGCTTTGTGTTCATACTCTTTTGAGGATATTGCACACATGATATTATACCTTGCTGTGGAGTTCCAAGTATATATGAATTAATCATCCAGTGTGTACTCACTTTCTTCTTTTGGAATTTGTATCCTGTCAACCATCTTTGTTGGTGGTGTTGTCTCATTCCTCACAATGGCCTATACTTTGTAGTCAATGGATTCTAGATAAATCTCCATCATTTCCTTCCAATACTTGTAGTTGTCACCATTAAAGAATGGTGGCTAGTTGTTGGAGTGAGCTGAACTTTGCATTTTGATTTTATCAACAAAAATCAAAATTTTGATCTTTTAACTCAACGTTGTTAAACCTATAAATTGAGCCCGAAGCTCTGATACCAAGCGAGAGTTCAAATATGCTCCTAGAGGGGGTGAATAAGAGATTAATAAAATTTAATGTGAATCTGAAAACTACTTCTAATCAAAAGCTTGATTTAAAACAGAAAACATGTACTCAAATAAGAAACAAGTTTACTAACCAGTTTTCACAGATAGCGGAAAAACACTTAATGAGACAACCTCAAGAAATATAAATAACTAAGATATAAAAGGTGAAGGGTTTAGAGATAGAAGCCAGAATTTATAGTGGTTTGGCCAATAAAGCCATCCACTCTCCCAAGGCTGGGGTTTCACTAGCAGTTAAGGTTATTTGATCAAGCTGCTTACATAACTGGTTTTACACAAGATCACCAGTGAACTCCTTCTCTCTGGTTTTTACACAAGCTCACCAGAAACTTTCTCTCCCTCTAATCAAGAGTAAAGACCACTCTCCCCAGATTTCCCCAATGAAAATCTGTAATACAAAAACCTAGATTAATTTTAGTTCCCAATGAAAGTCTATCTCTTTTACAAAAGGTAGATCAACTAGGTAGAAAAATAGAGATATGAACAAGAAGGTGGACTGCTTGTGATAATCACACAGAATTTTTCTTCTAAACGATTGCATCTCTGAAATTCTGTATTTTTCACTAGCTCTTAGGTCTTTTATATATAGGAGTCAAGAGGTAGAAGATGATCATTTGAATTGTAGAGAAGGTCTTCAATAATTGCCTATCAAATCATGTTATATTAGGAATCTTTTTATTTGATATTGATTTATTTCCTAACATAGCCCTTTTGTTTGAAAAACTTCCTTTTATAACTTTCAAAATCTATTTTCTTAATTGATTTCTTCAACATGAATCAGCCTCTGATTGAGTGATATTTGCCCTGAAATAATCACTGATTTTGAAATATCTTCAAATTGCCACATCAGCATGCCTTCTTAAAGTGAACCAATTTTGCACTAAAACTTGTTCTAGCTAAGGCAGAAGTCCTTCTTCTTCTGAATCATTAACCTGTCACGTTAGTAAAACATTTAGCAAACAGATTAGGGTTAATGACATAGTAAGGTAATTTGTTATCATCAAAACTGAATTGAAGGATGTGGAACTAACAATATGAAGTAAAGAAGTCTCACATTGTGTAGAAACGATGAAGGAGTATGGTATATAGTACTTGGATTAGCTTAAGCTTTTGTGTTAAGTTAGTGCTAATTCAAGTATGCTATGCCAGACACTTTTGCGGGCCCACACAGCAGGTTCTCCCCAACAACTGGTATCAGAGCCCATGGTCAAACTTGGGCGAAGCATGGCTTCATGTTCTTAAAGTGTGGTGTAAGGTGCGAGAATGGGCGACCATGGAGTAAGATGGGCCTCCTCAAGTATTCCTAGGTTGTGGAATGGTCTCCATGGATATATTACTGGGTGTGGAGCAGGTTCCCATGGAAGATGAGTACAGGGCCTTTTATTTGGTGATCTCGTGGATAACCACATATGAGTAGAATGGAGATAGGTTTCTCCAGATTGAAACATGACAGGCCTCCCATTAAGAGGGAGTTATGGATACTCACTTGTGAGGAGGAGATTGTTAAGAATACACATGTGAGTGGTGTGGGTGTTAATAATATGAATTAAAGGAGTCCCACATTAGGTAGAAAAGATGAAGGAGTGTGATATATAATACTCAGATTGACCAAGACTCATGAGCTTAAGCTTTTGGGTCAAGTTGGCGCTAATTCAAGTATGTTATCCCACATGTGCTCACGGGCGCACACAATGAATTCTCCCTTGCACTCAACTACTTTGGTTCAACTAGTTTGCATAACTACTTTGACGTTGCTAATATGGCAAAGTGGGCCATGTACACTTCAGTAATTAGCAATTAAAGTGCCATTGGTAACAAAAAGAAATGGAGGACAACTAGTCTCCACCAATGGATGAGAAGAAGTCATACTTGTACTTTCTAGTACAAGTGATTGGTGAGAAAAGGACAAAATGAGACTGACAGGTGCCGAACCGTACAAAATTAAAATACTAATTGCAACTAAATTGTAGTATAAGATGCAACCAGTGTCGTCTCCCAAGGATTCACCAGAACAACTAATCTAGTAGGACTTAAGCAAGAACAAAATAAGGGGGGGGGGGGTTTGTGTTGAATGCAATATACTAAGAATTCAGAAAGCAGTGACAGGATTTAATCAAATAAGAGATAACGTAATCAACTAAAGCAGGCAACCAAACCCTAATCCGTCCTTGTTCACTAAAGATTATCTAGATCTGATTTAATTCTTGGTTAAGTGTTACTTGGAACCCCTAATAGTAACACTTAGAATTCCTACTGATTTACCAATCAGGATTCAATTAATCATAGAATTAAGAATCTAGGCAACCGCTCTATATCACTAAGTCCAGATTAATTTAAGAACCGAATTGTCCAAGTTAACCATATATTAAAAACCTTTAAAGTATGATTATCAATCTGATTACTGTTATGAATCTAATCAACCGATTTAAATTCATACAAAGCATGCAATCAAAGTACCATTCAATCACATGAAGAAGGGAAGAAATGGTAATTCAAATTAAATTAAATCAAACCTGGTTGAAGTACAGGAACTCTGGATTATTAAGTTTGGCTCCTCTTGAATTGATTACAAAAGAACTTAGCCTTCCATGGAAGACTTAAACACAAAGCAAGGGTAGAAATTCGAATTCAGCAACAGGAGGCAGCAACAGCAACTTCTGATGACAAGGTGGTAATGTGGTGTCCTATTTTCCTCAACAACTTGAGAATAAATACTAGCTGACTGCCTCCTCTAGGTTTCCTAATTACAAAATAAACCTAGTTTCCTAAATTATCAATGGTAAAAATGTGATCAAGCCCTAGTGTCATGTGTGCTGGCCCAATAAGCAGATGTTGGCCCAAATAAACATGCTCTGGTCCAATAGGCAGGCCTAAGGAAAGGAATCAGCCAATTCTGGGCGGATGCAGAAAACTTGGACTGCTTGCACATGAACTGCAATTGTCCAGACGCGAGAATCAACTTCTGGCCTCTTCATATGAAATGTAGGATGTTCTGTCAACTTTCCAACGAAACTTGAATCACATCAATGAGACATATGTAGCTCAAGATATAGTGAAAAATGTAAGCAATGCCAGAATTCAACAGTTAAGCAATTAAAATATATAAGCACCAACAAGTCCAAATCTACAAAACATGTCTAAGGGCCATAAAAATCACTAGAAACACACATTAAAAGACTAAGTATAAGGGAAACAAATAGTGTAAAATAACGTCTCATCAAATTCTCCCACACATAGCTTTTTGCACTCCTGGGCAAAATTACAAGAAACAAACTAACTAGAAAACAGCTGTCCAATTAAATCAAGAATGCAAAGATCAAGGTAAGAAAATAATTTAAACTCAAAGAAACAACAACACTCATGGAACAACATCTCTTGACAACTAGAGAACAAAAAGCATGGCAATTTCATTTAATAGGAATGAGTCAAAGTAAATAGCCTCTCACAAGATAAATAAATGCTCTCAATTCCCTCAAGTGTCTAAGGTAAGTATTTCTCTCCAATTATCCTATCAAAATCACACTACCATAAGCTTGTTCACTTTCTCAGTCTCTACTACCTATGTCACATGCATAACACAAATCAAAAGAACTTTTAAAGGGTTGTAATGGGGAAAGGTAAATGAATGACAAGAATATGGAAAAATGGTTGATGAACACACTTTTTATACAATAGTTATCCCTCATACTTAGTCTTTTAAACCTCTTTTGGGCTGAATTGAGTAGACTTGGACCTTATTTGATGACCTTGGATCCATTTGTGCCTAATTGCAATTTCCAGCAATACTGAGCATTTTATGCTGTCTCTGTGTTTCGTGCATATCTTGAGTTCTGGATGTCTAAAAATTCCGAGTCATACCTTATAGGAAAGCTGAGAGAATTGTATACAACTTTCTTTCAGGGCTCCAAAGCCAATTCAGACGTCCAGAGGGTCATATGCAGCCTGGAAGCCAGAGAAGACATGCTGTCGCAGGATCCTGATCTACATGCAATGTTTGGGCCATAACTTGAGCTGTGAATGTCATATGGACTTGAAACTGGTACCATTGGAAAGATAACAGACAGAGCTTCAATTGTTATGAAGACCGGTTCACCATATTTTATATTGCAAATGGTCTTATTTGCGGTCAAATTTGGCTGTGGTTCCAGACACCTATTGGCACTTAAATGGGCCTAACTTCCTCATGACAAGTCCAAATGGGCCCAAACCAAAGCCCAATTAAAGCTAAGGCCCATGGGAACAAGTGTGCCCTAAGGGAAATTTGGGTGTGCATGTAATTTTGGAGGTCTATATCAACACAAAGGGGCAGCCGAAATTGATATCAAGTCATTTGGATATTTTAGACAGCTTTTGAGCTTTCCTTAGTCTTTAAGTTTTCTCTTTAGATATTTTGTAAGAACTTGGCTTCTCTTGTTCATGGAGGGCTAATTCATCAAATCAATCCAGGTTTTTGTTGTTCTGATTATTGGTTTTGAGATTATGTGTTGTTGTTATTCATTTAGTTGTTAATCAAGTTCTTTCAATCCTCTGAAATATTCTGTTTGAATTGCTTAATTCGGATTTGGATTTTCATATTCTGTTTGCATGTGATAAAAGAGGATTGTATGATTAATTAATGGTTCTAAGCTTGGATGGATTAATTACCTTGGCTGGATTCTGGACTTAGGTTAAACTGGACTTGAATGTTTGCTTAATTCATTTAGTCTCCTTTTGAACCGAATTCTGGTTGCTTAACCAGTGGACATCCATAGAACATTGAGAGGCTTCTTGATATGTTTTAAAGGCCAAGAACATGGTTAATAATTAAATGGATCCTTGGAAATCAAGGATGGACTAAAATCAGAATCAGTTAAGACTTGGATTTGTTATTTTCCCTAAAACTTTACCACTTACAATTAATTTCTGTCAAACACTTGAACAAAGAAAACCCCCTATTGATATGGTTCTTAATATGATCACTAAATAGAACAATCCTTAGGTTCAACTTAGGGCTGTCTTATGCTACAAGTAGCTTAGGTAACCGACCTTAAACTTTAACTAATTTGAGGAGCCTCGGCAGGTCATCAATGGCTAAAGCACCCAAAGAATCACAAAGAGCATCCAATTATAGAGAAATTCAAGTACTTTATGCATCTTGACTTTGGACTTCAACTCATTTTTACTTTTCCCAAAACAACTTTATTCTTTTGCTGCTGCTGTATTTCTTTTCATTTTTTTTTTTGAAGAATAACATTTAACAATTCAACCACAACCAATCAACTACAACTTGATGCTTTGTTTTTGTAAGAATTCACTCCCTTTTTGATTCAATGCAATGCTCTTCAATTCCTAAGGGTCGGGTATGACATGGTTTTACACTTAGGCTTATAATAAGCTACACATCAAAGAAATGATCATTAGGCTCAAAAAGGGGTAATCAAAGGATAACATCAAGGTTAGCTATTTGGTCAAGTAGCTTCTCAAAGAAAGGAATGCCTTAATCACTTTTATGCATGCATGTGCAAATGTAACCTCAACCAAGAAACTGAACAAGTTCTAGAGTGTCAAATTGATAGATGAAAACACACAAGAAAGAATCATGACATATGGCTCAAATCCTCACAGCTTATAAGACTACCAAGAAACAACTCATCCAAATCAAATTTTGTTGCCATACCACTTAAATCCAAGAAGCAAGATAATTGTCCACTCATGTTGTAGCACTTTAAAATCAAAATTGCTTCAAACTACTCTACTCACAACTCCTAAATTAATTGGAAAGAACCAGAAAATTCTAAAAACAAAACAGAAAAATAGCAAACCTAAAAGAAAATAGGAAACATAATTTTAAATGACAAAACAGCAAAGTAAAATAACATAAAACAGCGAAACAACATGCTAAAAGCATAGAAAACAGTGAACAGAAAACCTAAAAATAGTAAAACAGTGAATTAAATAAAAGAAAGTAGCATACAGAAAGTTTTTTAAAAACACCAAAACAAAAAACTAAGCCTAAAATAGAAAACAGAAAACACAACAAAAATTAAAACAAAAACAAAAACTTAAAAATAGCAAAACATAAAGCATAAAAACAGCACAACAGGCTAATCCCTCACCCACACTTAAATTTTTGTAGTGTCCTCAATGCAAAGCACAAAGCAAACGGTAAAAGCAAGACACTAAAAATAAAAGAGAAAGGGAAAGAAAATAATATGTGGGTTTAAGTCTCATAGAGGGCAGCAGACAAGTGCACCTCCTCCACCACTTGGTTTTGAAAACCCTCATAAAAAAGTTTTAGCCGATGTCCGTTCATTGGGAAAGTCTTATTGGTTGCCTCATTCTTGATCTCAACTGCACCATAAGGGAAGACATGAGTCACCACAAAAGGACCCATCCACCTAGAACGAAGCTTGTCGGGCATGAGCTTGAGACGGGAATTGTAGAGCAGCACTTTCTGACCAATGTGGAACTCTTTTCTCACCAACAACTTGTCATGGACAACCTTGGTCTTTTCTTTATAAATTCTAGAATTCTCTTAAGCTTCCAACCTGATTTCTTCTAATTCTTGTAGTTGCAGCTTCCTTTGAGAACCAGCTTAAGCCAAGTCAAGATTACACTGCTTCACTGCCCAATACGCCTTATGCTCTATCTCCACTGGAAGGTGGCATGCATTGCCAAAGACTAGCCTATAAGGTGACATGCCTATAGGGGTCTTGTAAGCAGTCCGATAAGCCCACAAAGCATCATCTAGACGCATGCTCCAATCTTTTCTGTTGGGTTGGACAGTCTTCTCTAAAATCTGCTTGCCCATTGGTTTGTGGATGGTAAGGGGTTGACACCTTGTGCACCACACCATACTTTTTCAACAAAGCAGCCATGTGCCTATTTCAGAAGTGCGAACCTTGGTCACTGATTATTGCTCTTGGGATGTCGAACCTGCAAAAAATGTGAGTCCTGACAAAATCTAAAACAACACGAGAATCATCAGTCTGGGTGGCCTTAGCCTCTACCCATTTAGAAACATAATCCACAGCTAATAGGATATACACAAAACCAAAAGAAGTAGGAAAAGGACCCATGAAATCAATACCCCACACATCAAATATCTCACAAAATAGTAAAGGCTATTGAGGCATCTTATTCCTACAGGAAATATTTCCTGTCCGTTGGCATTGGGCACAATTCTTACAAAAGCTATATGCATCATGAAACAAGGAAGGCCAGTAAAGTCCAGAATCTAAAATTTTCCTAGCAGTGCGTTGTGGTCCAAAATGACCACCACATGTAGAAGTATGGCAAAATTGTAAAACAGATTCAATCTCATGTCCAGGCACACACCTCCTAATGACTTGATCATTACACAGTCTCTACAAATAGGGGTCATCCCATACATAAAATTTGACTTCACTTTTAAGCTTATCTACTTGATGCTTCTTAAAATAAGCAGGTAACTCAGAAGCAACTAAGTAATTTACCAAGTCAGCATACCAAGGATCTTTACCATCGTTACCTTGCAGCTGATAAAGTTACTCATCCGAGAAGGTCTCTTTGATGGGAAGGCTATCCAAAGTCAGTGGGATTCGGCTCAAGTGATCTGCTACCAAGTTCTCAGCTCCACTCTTGTCTCTGATATCAAGGTCGAATTATTGCAAGAGTAGCATCCATCTAATGAGCCTAGGCTTTGCATCCGGCTTCTTGAGCAAGTACTTCAAAGCTGCATGGTCAGAGAAAGCAATTACTTTAGAATTCAGTAAGTATGAGCAGAATTTATCTAAAGCAAACACAACAGCAAGAAGCTCTTTCTCAGTGGTGGTATAATTTGCTTGGGCAGCATCCAGAGTGCGAGATGCATAATAAATGACGTGGGATAGCTTGTCCACTCGCTGTACAAAGATAGCACCTACTGCAAAGTTTGATGCATCACATATCAGCTCGAAGGGAAACTCCCAATTAGGTGGTTGCATGATGGGAGGAGAAGTAAGGCTCTGCTTCATCTGATCGAAGGCGGCTCTACACTACCTATCAAATTCGAAATCCACTTCTTTTTGTAGAAGCCAAGACAGTGGAAGGGCAATCTTGCTGAAGTCCTTGATGAATCGCCTATAAAACCCTGCATGACCAAGAAAGGAACGCACTTCCCGCACATAAGTGGGGTAGGGTAAAGAGGCAATAACATCTATCTTAGCCTTATCTACTTCAATTCCTTTGCTAGAAATTACATGCCCTAAAACTATGCCTTGTTCTACCATGAAATGACATTTCTCAAAATTAAGGACAAGGTTAGTCTCAATGCATCTATTCAGTACTCTAGAAAGGCTATCTAAACATGCATCAAAGGAGGATCCATATACAGTAAAGTCATCCATAAATACTTCCATGCAGTTTTCTAAAAAATTAGAAAATATGCTTACCATACACTGCTGGAATGTACCAGGGGCATTACAAAGGCCAAAGGGCATCCTCCTATATGCAAATGTGTTGAATGGAGAGGTAAAAATTGTCTTCTCCTGATCCTCTGGGGCTATGTGAATCTGAAAATAGCCTGAGAAGCCATTTAGGAAGCAGTAATGGGACTTCCCTGCCAACCTCTCCAACATCTGATCAATGAAAGGAAGAGGGAAGTGATCCTTCCTTGTTGCCTGGTTGAGTCTTCTATAGTCGATGTAGACGCGCCAATTGTTCTGCACTCTAGTGGGAATCAACTCGTTCTTTTCATTGGCCACTATAGTGATGCCACTTTTCTTGGGAACCACTTGCACTGGACTCACCCATTTACTGTCTAAGATAGGGTAAATTATGCCGGCTGATAACAGCTTGCTCATTTCTTTCTTGACCATATCCAGAATCAACGGGTTAAGTCACCTTTGCGGCTGCCTCACTGGTTTAGCTTCTTCCTCCAGTAAAATTCGATGCATGCAAGTGGAAGGGCTAATGCTAGGAATGTCTACAAGTGTCCATCCGATGGCTGTCTTCCGCTGCTTCAAGATCTACAACAACCTCTCTTCTTGTTCAGGTTGCAAATTATTGGTTATAACGACAAGCAGCTTCTCTTCTTCTGCCAAGAAGGCATACTTGAGATGATCAGGTGACGGTTTCAGCTTCAGTATAGGTGGCTGCTGTATAGAGGGGACTAATTTGGTTGGAGATGCCAAATCTGCTGCCTAAAGCTCAACAACACCTGCAAGCTCTGCACTATGCTCCAAAACAGTCTCATCATATCCCAAATAGTTGCAAATTTCAAAACAGGCAGCATAACTCCCATCACAATTAGGATATGTAGGGCACTCTAAAGTATCTAGCAAGCCTACTATATCAGGAAATTCAGCTACCAATTCAACATGCACATCATCAACTAGCAGGTCTATGACATCTATTTGGAACACTGAATGCTCTTCTAGAGGGTGTTTCATGGCATCACTTAAATTAAAACGAATTACAGTGTCACCAAATTCCATGGAAAGGGTACCAGCATGCACATCAATTATGATCTTAGCAGTTTTAAGGAAGAGTCTACCCAGATCAAAGGGACATGTCTAAATGTAGACTCATCCTCCATATTAACACATAAAAGTCAGCTAGAAATATTAAATCATTTACCCTAACCAAAACATCCTCAAGAAGGCCTGGAGGATATGTTGTACTTCTATTAGCAAGCTGAATGATTACTCCAGTGGGCTTTAGTTCTCCAATCTGCAGTGATGAATAGATGGACTTAGGCATCACGTTGATTAAAGCTCCCAGATTTAGCATGACATTTGTAAACTACTTGTCTCCAATAGTGCAGGGAATGGTGAAAGTCCTAGGATCAGTGCACTTGGATGGCAAGTTAGGTTGAATCATGGCTGATACATTTCTTCCCATGCTCAGTTTCTCATTACCCTTCAGCTTCCTCTTATGGGTACACAAATCCTTAAGAAACATTGCATACTTGGGAATCTGTTTGATGGCTTCCAGGAGAGGTATATTGACTTCTACCTTCCTAAAAGTATCCATGATCTCTCTATCTAGCTCATGCTCATCAATTTTCTTAGACTGTGTAACTTTGTTTGAAAAGGGAAGAGGAATACTGGGTGTAGAGCTCTCTGCCTGGTCCTAAAGGTGGAATGCTGCTGTTTTGGGATAGCTTTGGGGGCTACAGGGTCTGGATCCTTTTCTTGGACAGAATTGGGGATTGTTGAAGGCAGGCTAGGTTCTGGAACACTCACTTGCTTGCCACTATGTAGGGTTATGGCACTCACATTGCCTCTCGGATTAGTGACTGTTTGATAGGGAAAACTGCCTGAACCTTGAGACTTCAACTCACTAATGGTGGTTGCAAGTTGGCCTATTTAAGTCTCCAAGCTCTGAATGCTAGTCTTAGTCCTCTATTGGAACTGGATGTTACTGCTAGCCAACTGCTTCACTAAATCTTCCAGGCTGGGTTCTGGCTTGTTAGCTTGCTGCATAGGCTGCTTCATTTATGCTTGAAACTGCTGGTTGCTTGAACTTGCATTGTATCTAGGCTGCTGTGGCTAGTACGTTTGTTGCTGCTAGTAGGTTTGACTAGAATTGCCTCCATACCTCAAGTTCAGGTGATCTCTCTAGCCAAGGTTATATGTAAAAGAGTAGGGGTCATATTTGGGTTACTGGTAAGGTCTGCCAGGAAAGACACCAGCCACTACTTCAGTGTTATCTTAGAGGGTAGGGCACTAATCCGTCGGATGACTGGCTAAGGCACCAATTCCACATAGCTTGGCAGGAGCTTGAACTGGTGTGTGGCTCATTGCTAACTGTCTAATCAAAGAGGTTAGTTCCTCCAAACGGTTCTCCACCCTCTGTTAATCCACCATCTGCACCTCATTCACTCCCCTAGCAAGAGTAACCATCCTTGTGCCAAATTGCTGTGCATTAGTTGCCATATTTTTTATTAAGTCTCTTGTAGCCGCAGGGGTCTTGTCCACCAAGGTACCTCTAGAAGCAGCATCCACATAACTCATATCTATAGGAAGAAAACCTTCATAAAAGTACTGGATGAGTAGCTGGTCACTGATTTGGTGATGAGGACAGCTCCCACACAGTTTCTCAAATCTCTCCCAGTATTCATGTAATGTTTCTTCACTATGTTGCCTTATGCCACATATCTCTTTCTGAATGGCAGCAACTCTTGAGGCAGGGAAGAATCTTTCAAGAAAGCACCTCTTCAAGTCATTCCAGCATGTGACGATGGATGGCTGCAAGTATAGCCAATCCTTGGCTGCTCCATCTAATGAAAAGGGAAAAGCCCTCTGCTTGATGTGCTCCTCTTCAATTGACTGAGGCTTCATGATAGAACACACTATGTGAAATTCCTTCAAATGCTTGTGAGGATCTTCAACTGCAAGTCCATGAAACTTTGAGAACAAGTGTATTAATCCAGATTTTAATTCAAGTTGGCATCAGGATATTGAATACACAAAGGTTGGTAATTATCATCAGGGGCAGCCAATTCCTTAAGAGTCCTAGCCTTAACATGCATGTCATTATTTCCAGCCCCATTGTTAGCAGCAAGATCAACCTTAGGATTAATGTCATTTGCAGCCATATTATGCTCTATATGATTAGGAGTTCTACGTGCCCTAGCAAGTGTGTGCAAAGTTCTCTCTCTTTCAGAATCACCTTCAAGTAGTTCAAAATGAGATGACCGAGTCATACACCATGCAAATAAAAGGACAAAAACACTCTAAAACACACTAGAACACACAGAAACAGAAAAATAGTGAAGTAATGAAAGAAAATGGTAAAAACTAAAACACACAAAATGCACTAAACAAAGGCAAAAAGACACCAAAATAACACTAGTTGACCCATCTAAACATTTTTTAAAAAATTTCTACCACCACAGCATGAAAGCTTGATGAAAATGAAACTCAAAAATCAAATAAAAAAATTTTAAAAATTAGAAAAATGGTCAAAAGGACTAAATTCGGCTTAAAAACAAAGACCTCATGGCAATAGCAATGACTATTGATTATCAGGCCATTTTCCTTCAACTGACCAAGTTTCAAGTCAATCAGAGTACAAAATTTTGGCTAGAACAGTACACGCAAAACTCACTAAATCAAATCGAAACAAAGGGAAAACAAGGGGAAACTGGCACCAAGGCACCAGAATTCACACAATAGAAACCTAAAACATGAAAGGAAATAAAACAACAAGAAAAAACTATCACCACAATGCTCAGAAAGTATAAAAAAAATTTGCCAAAAAGTGAACAAAGACGGCAAAGGAAATAGAATAACGATCAAGGAGGCTAAACAAGGGCAATAATAGCAAAAACTTCACTTCACAATGCTTCTCACAATGAAATTCCTTTGTCCACTAATTTGTAGCTTAATCTGAGTTGGTGAGAATCGAAAACAACACAGAAACAGAAACACTAAATAGAGAAAGAAAACTTAAACAAATAAGGAAAACAAGTAGAACAGGAGGAGAATGGTGAAGAACACTACCAGAGACAAGAACAATAAGCAAACAAAACAGTAACGAAAGAGTCCTAAGAAGATTAATATGTTAGGTGAAATTTCCGGCAACGGCGCCAAAAATTTGACGGGTGCCGAACCGTACAAAATTACAATACTAATTGCAACTAAATTGTAGTATAGGATGCAACCAATGTCATCTCTCAAGGATTCACCAGAACAACTAATCTAGTAGGACTTAAGCAAGAACAGAATAAGGGGGGTTTGTGTTGAATGCAATATACTAAGAATTCAAAAAGTAGTAATAGGATTTAATCAAATAAGAGAAAACATAATCAACTCAAGCAGGCAACCAAACCCTAATCCGTCATTGTTCACTAAAGATTATCTAGATTTGATTTAATTCTAGGTTAAGTGTTACCTGGAACCCTAAAATTTTGACGGGTGCCGAATCGTACAAGATTACAATACTAATTGCAACTAAATTGTAGTATAGGATGCAACCAGTGTCATCTCCCAAGGATTCACCAGAACAACTAATCTAGTAGGACTTAACCAAGAACAGAATAAGGGGAGGGTTTGTGTTGAATGTAATATACTAAGAATTCAAAAAGTAGTAATAGGATTTAATCAAATAAGAGAAAATGTAATCAACTCAAGAGGCAACCAAACCCTAATCTATCCTTGTTCACTAAAGATTATCTAGATCTGATTTAATTCTTGGTTAAGTGATACCTGGAACCCCAAAATTTTGACGGGTGCCGAACCGTACAAGATTATAATACTAATTGCAACTAAATTGTAGTATAGGATGCAACCAGTGTTATCTCCCAAGGATTCACCATAACAACTAATCTAGTAGGACTTGAGCAAGAACAGAATAAGGGGGGTTTGTGTTGAATGAAATATACTAAGAATTCAAAAAGTAGTAATAGGATTTAATCAAATAAGAGAAAACGTAATCAACTCAAGCAGACAACCAAACCCTAATCCATCCTTGTTCACTAAAGATTATCTAGATCTAATTTAATTCTTAGTTAAGTGTTACCTGGAACCCCAAAATTTTGACGGGTGCCGAACCATACAAAATTACAATACTAATTGCAACTAAATTGTAGTATAGGATGCAACCAGTGTCATCTCCCAAGGATTCACCAGAACAACTAATCTAGTAGGACTTAAGCAAGAACAGAATAAGGGGGGTTTGTGTTGAATGCAATATACTAAGAATTCGAAAAGTAGTAATAGGATTTAATCAAATAAGAGAAAACGTAATCAACTCAAGCAGGCAACAAATCCCTAATTCGTCCCTGTTCACTAAAGATTATCTAGATCTGATTTAATTTTTGGTTAAGTGTTACCTAGAACCCCAAAATTTTGACGGGTGCCGAACCGTACATGATTACAACACTAATTGCAACTAAATTGTAGTATAGGATGCAACCAATGTCATCTTCCAAGGATTCACCAGAACAACTAATCTAATAGGACTTAAGCAAGAACAGAATAAGGGGGCCTTTGTGTTGAATGCAATATACTAAGAATTCAAAAAGTAGTAATAGGATTTAATCAAATAAGAGAAAACGTAATCAACTTAAGCAGGTAACCAAACCCTAATCCGTCCTTGTTCACTAAAGATTATGTAAATCTGATTTAATTCTTGGTTAAGTGTTACCTGGAACTCCAAAATTTTGACGGGTGCCAAACTGTAAAAAATTACAATACTAATTGCAACTAAATTGTAGTATAGGATGCAACCAGTGTCATCTCCCAAGGATTCACCAGAACGACTAATCTCGTAGGACTTAAGCAAGAACAGAATAAGGGGGGGTTTGTGTTGAATGCAATATACTAAGAATTCAAAAAGTAGTAATAGGATTTAATCAAATAAGAGAAAACGTAATCAACTCAAGCAGGCAACAAAACCCTAATCCGTCCTTGTTCACTAAAGATTATCTAGATCTGATTTAATTCTTGGTTAAGAGTTACTTGGAACCCCTAACAGTAACACTTAGAATTTCTACTGATTTACCAATCAGGATTCAATTAATCATGGAATTAAGAATCTAGGCAACCGCTCTATATCACTAAGTCCAGATTAATTTAAGAACTGAATTGTCCAAGTTAACCATATATTAAAAACCTTTAAAGTATGATTATCAATCTGATTATTGTTATGAATCTAATCAACCGATTTAAATTCATACAGAGCATGCAATTAAAGTACCATTCAATCACATGAAGAAGGGAAGAAACAGTAATTCAAATTAAATTAAATCAAACCCGGTTGAAGTACAGGAACTCTGGATTATTAAGTTTGGCTCCTCTTGAATTGATTACAAAAGAACTTAGCCTTCCATGGAAGACTTAAACACAAGGCAAAGGTAGAAATTTGAATTCATCAACAGGAGGCAGCAACTGCAGCTTCTAATGACAAGGTGGTAATGTGGTGTCCCATTTTCCTCAACAACTTGAGAATAAATACTAGCTGGCTGCCTTCTCTAGGTTTCCTAATTACAAAATAAACCTAGTTTCCTAAATTATCAATGGTAAAAATGTGATCAAGCCCTAGTGTTATGTGTGCTGGCCCAATAAGTAGATGTTGGCCCAAAAAAAATGCTCTGGTGCAATAGGCAGGCCTAAGGAAAGGAATCAGCCAATGCTGGCCGGATGCAGAAAATATGGACTACTTGCACACAAATTTCAGTTGTCCAGACGCGAGAATTAGCTTCTAGCCCCTTCATATGAAATGTACAATTTTCTATCAGCTTTCCAACGAAACTGGAATCACAACATCAATAAGACACCTGTAGCTCAAGATATAGTAAAAAACGTAAGCAGTGCCAGAATTCAACAGTTATGCAATTAAAATCTATAAGCACCAACAAGTCCAAAATCTACAAAACATGTCTAAGGGCCATAAAAATCACTAGAAACAAACACTAAAAGACTAAGTATAAGGGAAACAAATAGTGTAAAATAACGTCTCATCATAGACCTTTTTAAGGTCATAATGAGCTAGAGTAGAGTATGTTTATCGACTGAAAAATGCTTAGTTGAGATTTTTTAGCTTAGAATATGCTCGGATAGACTTGGAACATATCAATTCCAGTTTAATGCAATTCTATTCATCTTTGGATTTATGCCATTCCTTGATTTATGTTTGGATTAATAGAGATTTTTGTTATTCATATGGATTCTGAGGTATGAAATAGAATTTAGGTTGATCAATCTTTGTTCTACTGCATGAATCCAAAGAAGCTTTGTTAATTGATGTTCGGTTTTAGGTCAAACAATTAATTGCCTATTATGTGCGATAGCAAGGATTAGTGATGTATGTAGTTAAACTGGATTCTAAATGCTAATTTAGTAGGGACACTTAGTTATAAAGTAGAAATTTTTGTTTATAGCTAAAATCAATTACCAGTGCATTAATACTTGATTACTCATGTTCGGTCTAGGATAAATCAAACCAATTCTTGATGGATGTCTAGCTAGGTTGCGTTTTTATCAACTGATTTCAACCTTATTTAATTCTACAATTTACAGTTTGGTAATATAATTTGTGTTCAAAAATCCCCAGTTAGTAATCTTAAAGTTGTTAATTAGTCATTGCATTCCCTGATAGACTTCTCGGATCAGCCCTGTATTGCATTCCTTATAGGGGATTTGGTTTAATTTAATTTGATAGCGATAAGTCTGATCAAATCTTGGCACTGTTGCCAGGGAATGTCAATGTTATTAGATAATTTCAAGATCCCTGTGTGAATTCTTATGCCTTGTTCCTAGTTTTTTCCAGTTTTCCCTGTGATTTGGCTTGATTTCGGGCATTGTTTTAAAAACCGGACCGAACCAGGCGGTCCGACCGGTTAGACTAGTGCCCGATTAGGATACAGGCTCGGTTTATAGGGGAAAACCGTTTAGGCGCTTAAACCGGTGTGAACCGGTACCGGTTTGCAATAACTGACCGGTTCAAAGATGGCATTTTAAAACACATAAAAAAACTCCATTACGGCGTCGTTTTCATTCCCATTCTTCAGTTTTTTCCTGTTCCCTTCTTCTCCTCCCTCCATTCTTTCAGAAACTCAGCCCTAAATCCATAATCTCCCTCAGTGACTCAGTCCCTCCATTCTGTCAGCGACTCAGCTCGACGGACTGCGTTCTTCCCCTTCTGGGGCCGGTGAGATCATCATAACTCATATGGGCGACTCGTACCCAAAATGTTGTTGGTATGAACTTGTTACTTTGAATGTTAACCTTTTTCCTCTTCACCGAATACTCGTACCCAAGAATTTGTATCTAGATTTTTGTTTCTTTCTCATAACTAATTTATCGGTTAAAATGTTCAATTTTTGGAGCATTCAATCTTATTAATTGATCAGTCTCTCCAATCCCAGAAGATTCATTGTTTTAAATTAAACTTTTCAAGTGTTTATATGGTTTTTCAGGAATTCCTTGGGGGGTATATGCAATGCAAGTAAAATGAACTTGTTGCCAGTTATAATTCATTCTGCTTATACCCATTTATTGAATAGAAGAAAATGGTCTTAATAGGATGCTTGTGCTAATATAGAATACGAAGTAGGTCTGGCACTTACTTGAGTTCTTTGTGCTTCTTGGCTCAAGGGAGCCTTATGGGAATTGGGTCTTGATAAATAATTTCTAGAATGCAATAGAGGCTTAACAATTGAAGAAAAATATATCAGAATTGGTCTTCTTTCTAGGATCACCAATTTGATATTCTCTCTTGATTCAATAATTTGATTGTTTGATGGTTTTAGTGTTAGCTATATTTGACATTTTGAACCAATGTTATTTTGAGCTACATTCCTATGGTTCAAACTCTTATTCTTGCTTAATTTGCAGGTGCTATGACGTGTGGTAATTTTGTTATGCAAATGTAATGATCTTGGCTTTAATGGAGTCTACTGTAAGTTTTTTTTTTTTTTTTTTTATCTTTCTTTTCCACTATTATCAAATTTCGGTAATCTGTCTTTGCAAAGCTCTATTTTTCCTAGGTGAGAATGGAAGGAGAATAAGGGAGCTGAATTTGAGGACTTGCTTCTTGGAGGACTTGCTGTCCGGAGGTATTTTATGCAATTGCTGAATTTGACATATGTTATGTCCATTAATTCATGATTGTGACTGGTACTTGGTAAAATGGGATGAGGTTTATCTGAGTAAAAAGTTATTGCTTTTATATGGAAGCATTAAACTCAAGTACTTCAAGGTATTCTAATGAATCCTGTCTGAATCTTATATTAATGCACCTCATTCGTTGACAATTCTATTTGTTTTCTAATGCATTTTGCATCTATTTATTTTTTTAAAATTTTAGTAACCTATTTTAAATGTGTTAGACTGCTATCAACAAAATAATATATTTTTAGTTTTCATGCAATATAAATAGAAATTAGTTTGATCTAGATTGCAGTTCTCATTGTTTAGCACCACATTCATATCGAGTGTCAATAGTTTTGATCTATACCTGCAGATAATTATGCTGAACTTAGCTACCCTCATTTTTCCAATTGATTTCTGATGATTTTCCTATCAGCTGCATATTGCTTTGCTCTCTGTACTGTAGTATCCAAACAAGGGTGTCCATTGGACATGTGTCTACCTACTTAGGTTATAATTCCATTGTTTTGGTCAGTAATAGTAGTATGGCAGATTTGGAGAGGATTGAAAGTTTGAAATTGAGCTACGCGGATTTAAAATTGTTGGTTTGATGAGTTGAAAGATTAACTTGTAGATCATGCTTAAGACCACTCTAAGTTTGATATGCACTCTTGAGAATGAATTCATTTATTGGGTTTTATTGTATGAATTGAATAATTCTTTGTAATTTTTAAATATTGAGTTTGTCTTTTAAATGAAGATATCTATTGCAGTTTTCTAAAGTTGGCATTATTTCTAAAGAAGTGCAAACATCCAGCAGTAGAACAAAGCAAAGAAGCTGCAGAATCCACAAAGAGAATAATCATTTGAGTGAATATAGTGATTTCACAAGTGCTCACAGGTACTCTTTATCTTTTCCTCATGCATATTTGATATTAATTTTGAAAAAGCTTATACATTCTGAAAAAGCTTAGAACTTTTGTAATTTTTTTCTTCTTGCTCTGCGATGTTATAGCAGCATATGGGATATCTTGATGACCCTTTTTGTTTTGTTTTGTTTTGCTTGGTTTGTCTATGTGAATGAGTGACATTTTTAAAATGTCATTTGTTATTGCTTGAAGGCCAGTTGTTATTTTTTAATAAATTGTAAAATGAGTGCTTTTGCTTTGTATTATTGAAGATGGCATCCTCTGAACATAATTCAAGTGCTCCATCATCACAATCTCTTAAAGGAAAAGTTGATCCAGCATGGGAGCATTGCACTGAAATTTTAGATGGGAATCGAAAAGTACTTAAATGTATGTATTGTGATAAGTTGTTTAGAGGTGGAGGAATACACAGAATGAAACATCATCTTGCTGGAAAAGGTGGAGATATTAAGAAGTGTGGTAAGGTGCCTTTTGATGTCCGCCATAAAATGTTAGAGAATTTGAAAGAAATTGAAGAAACCAAGAAGCAATCACAAAATCAATGGGAAGACCATAATCCATATGGACCTAGTTGCATTCCTTTTAAGGGAGATACACCAAACTTGCAAGAGATTCCTACTCAACCTCCACCATCTCAATATAAAGGGAAAGAGATATCCACTTCTACTTCAGCACAAAAGGGTAAACGAAAAACAAGTGAGTTGGATGGTTACTTTGCCCCATGATTAACTCCTGGAGGTCAACCATCAATTAAGACTGCAATGACAAGTAAGAAGTCTATCTATCAAGCTGATTTGGCTATTGCTAGGTTCTTCTTTGACACTTGTATCCCTATGAATGCTATAAATTCAATTTACTTCAAGCCCATGATAGATGCTATAGCAGCAATGGGTCTTGGTTATACAAGACCAAATTATCATTCATTGAGATGTAAGTTATTGCATGATTTAAAAAAGGAGACTCAGTTATCGCTTGAAACTTATAGAAGTACTTGGGATGAAACTGGTTGTACTATTATGGGTGATTGTTTGCGGACCAAAAGAATAGGCAACTAATTAATTTTCTTGTCTACTGTCCAAGGGGAGTGATTTTTGTTAGATCTGTTGATGCCTCTGATGTTATTAAAGATGCTTAAACTATATGCAATTTGTTTAAGGAGTTGGTTGATTTTGTTGGACATAAGAATGTTGTACATTTGGTCACCAATAATGCAGCCAATTATAAGAAAGCAGGGAGATTGTTGACTGATGAGTATCCTAGTATCTTTTGGTCTCCTTGTGCTGCCCATTACTTAAATTTGATATTGGGTGACATTGGCAAGTTACAACATATGACTGATATAGCCTACCGTGCATCTTTGATTTCAAAGTTTGTTTACAATCATGCATTTTTGTTGGCTTGGCTAAGAAAAAGAGAAGGATGGACTGAAATCATACGTTCTGGGCCAACACGTTTTGCAACAACCTTCATTGCATTGAAAAGCATTGTTGAGCACAAGCATGATATACAAGCTTTGGTGACTAGTAAGACTTTTAGAGAATCTAGATACTACAAAGACCAAAAGGCAAAGGATGTTGTGGAAGTTGTTTTAGATGCAAGGTTTTGGACAAATTGTGAAGTTATTGTTAAAGTTGTAGCACCACTTATTCGCATGCTAAGAATTGTGGATGGTGATGAGAAACCTTCGTTGCCTATGTTTATGATGGCATGTATAGGGCTAGAAAAGCTATCAAGAATCTATTCATGAATAATAAGCTTTTATACAAGACCTATACAAGGATTATCAAGGTGAGGTGGGATAGGCAACTCCGTCAAAATGTGCATGCCGCTGCTTATTATTTGAATCCTGTGTTCTTTTATGATAAACAAAACTTCTCAACCAAAATGGAAGTTATGAAAGGATTCATGGATATTGTGAGTGCAAAGGTGCCTTCTGGGAAGTCAAATTTTTTAAAGGAATGTGAGTTGTATGAAAAACAATTAGAGAGGTTTGCTCGGCCATATGCTCTTCAATCTTCCAAAACTATGAAGCCCGGTAAGATTTCAACACTAGCTTTTTTGTGATATTCTTTTTTGATTATATATTTTCGGTTTTGCTAATATATATATTTTTTAGATGAATGGTGGAAGTACTTTGGATATAATGCTCCAACTCTAAAAAAAGATGGCTATTCAACTCTTGAGCCAAACTGTATCTTCTTCGGGTTGTGAAAGAAATTGGAGTGTTTTTGAAAGAATACACTTCAAGAAAAGGAATAGGTTGGAGCATTAAAGATTAAATGATCTTGTCTATGTCTATTATAATTTGCGTTTGGAAAATAGGTATTTTATCAAATTCTTAATTTAATTTGATTTTTTTTGCTAAAGTGTTATGATCAAATGACTTTTATTGATTTTATATTTTTCTTGAATTATAGGGCATATGACAAAAAGAAGACATTTTTTGACCCTATTGATTATGAGAGTATAGACAATAATAAATTTTGGATCATGGAAGAAGATGACTCTCCAATTCTTGATTATAATGAATTGGAGAATATGCTTTATAATGATGAAGCAATTCCAATAGAAAATATTCAAAAGGAAGGAAACAATGAAGAGCAACTATGTCTTGAAGAAGGAGAATCACAACTTGGAGTTGAAAGTTGAGGAATTGACTTAGATTCAATTGGTATAACAAATAGTTATGAAAGTGGCGAGATTGATTTAAGTGAGGCACATGCTTGGTTCAACCAAGATCCTCCTCAATTTGAGAAGAATGCATGAAGATGACAAATGTGTTTGATGAATTAAGTTTGTGTTATATATTTTGTTTTGAGATTTTGAGATTGAGATTATAGTTGTATTTGAATTATGAGTTTGAGACTTGTGTTTGATTAAAAGTTATGATTATGTTACATGTTTATTCTTTGTGAATTAGTTTCAGTAAATTTTAAATATTTTTCTTTGTTTTGTAGTCATTTTTTGTTATTTTATGAAAAATATGCTATATTGTACTTAAATTATAAATTTTTAAAAACATGTATTTAGTGTGACCGGGTCCGATCGGTCATTTTTTGCCATACCGGTTCGATCACCGGTCCGGTTTTTAAAACATTGATTTCGGGTGTTCCACAGTTAGAACTGTGTACGATTTCTTAGGTCCGATTGACTTGAAAATTGGTTAGTTGAAGGAAAATGGATCAATGATGATAATTGACTACTTCGCTATAAGCAACACCTTCTTTTGGCCAAATTCCATCATTTTGACCACTTTTCTAATTTTTTAAAAAATTTTATTTGATTTTTGAGTTGCATTTTCATCTAGGTTTCATTCTGTGGTTGTCTCATATTTTTTTAAAATATTTAGATACTTCAACTAGCCTTAGTTTGTTGTGTTTTTGTGTGTTTTAGTATTCGGTCATTTTTGTGCATGGTGTATGTCTATGTCTTCTCGTTTTGAACTACTTTAAGTTGATTCTGAAATAGAGAGGACCTTGCACACACTTGCTAGGGCATGTAGAGCTACTGATCATATAGAGCATACTATAGCTGAGAATAATATACATGCTAAAACTCTTAAGGAATTAGCTGCCCCTTATGTTGCTTATCAACCTTTTGGGATTCAATACCCTGATACTAATATTGCTTTTGAACTCAAATATAGATTAATCCATTTGTTGCCAAAGTTCCATGGCCTTGCAGGTGAGGATCCCCATAAGCATTTAAAGGAATTCCATGGGTCTGTTCCACCATGAAGCTACAAGGGATACTTGAGGAGCACAACAAATTGAGAGCATTTCCTTTTTCTCTTGCAGATGCAGGCAATGATTGACTTTATTACCTTTCACAAGGTTCAATGATGAATTGGAATGATATGAAGAGGCTATTCCTTGAGAAGTTTTTCCCTGCCTCTAGGACTGTTGCAATTAGAAAAGACATATGTGGTATAAGGCAATTACCAAGAGAGACCTTGCATGAATATTGGGAAAGATTCAAGAAGTTGTGCTTAAGCTACCCTCACCATCAGATTAGTGACCAGCTATTGATTCAATACTTCTATGAAGATTTACTGCTTATGGAGAGGAGTATGATTGATGCTGCTAGTGGAGGAGTATTGGCAGATAAAACACCAATTGCTGCCAGAAGCATAATTGCTAACATGGCTACAAATTCCCAATAGTTTGGTGCTCGGATGGTTCCTACCACTAGAGGACTCAATAAGGTTGTTGCATCGCCTACTGACCAACAGAGGATGGAGTATAGACTTGATGAGTTGACATCCTTGGTGAGACAATTAGCAATAGGCCAACACCAACAACCAGCCATGCCACCAGTGCAGCCAGTGCAACCAATCCGACTTTATGGCATTTGTGCTTGTTCCTTCTATCCTATTGATGCTTGTCCTACCCTTCAAGAAGATGTTTCTGTTATTCCTAACCAGACAACAACTGCAGCCAATGTTTTCCCCAACAAGCCTCAGTACTCTCAATCTCAGTACTACTAGCCCCATCAACAAAGAAATTACCATTTCTCTAGCACATATAATCTTAGTTGGAGAGACCATCCAAACCTGAGGTATGACAATATGCAGCCACAACAACATAATTCCCAAACTTTCCAGTTATACCAAAATAGACCATCAGGATTCCATAATAGATCACAACCATTCCAACCTGCCAAGCAGCAAGCCACCACCTCTGGCCAATCTGAACCTACCCTAGAAGAGCTCATAAAGAAGTTAGCAGCCAATAACCTCCAATTCTAGCAAAGCACTGGAGCTACCATATAGAATTTGTGATGTTTCGATTTAGAATTGTATTCAATTAAATCAATACTACAATCACTCTAGGCAAGTGTACCTATCATTTTGTAGAATAGTTTAATCGAGTATGGATATCATTCCCACAAGGAACTATAGCTATTAGTAGTAATCATTTTTCTATTATCTAATCTTAGAATTGTGGTTTAATTAATGAACTACTTAATCTAAACTAATATAAACAAGACAAGAAAATAATAACAAGGAATTTGATAGATTTATCAATTGAGAAGGACAGGTCTAGATAAGAATCTCCCTAGAACAAACATTGCACTTTCATTTTTAACTCAATGGTCACCAAATCTTTACTTAGACTGATGGAAATTCGTGAATTATGCCTTATTCTTTCTCAAGCAATATGACATCTATTCCTAGGTTGATTGACTGAAATCTCTTCTTAATCAAAACCCCTAAAAATGTATTAGCTCATGTTCTATGAATTTCCTTAGTACATTAACTCAAATCATAAGACTTATGTGGACCCTATCTCTAGTGATTCCAAGCAAATTCCACTGCCTACAAGTGATCTTGTTCAATTTACAATTTCTCAATCTATAAACTGAAATCTAGTGTTAAATCTATAGCATGTTTTATCAACCCAACACAATTAATAATCATAGACAATTCTAAGAAAGGAATGGTAATCTCATTAAATCAAAGAGAGAAGAGTGCAAATATAGTTCTAGGGTTCATCCTATCTAAACCTTTACAAATTAGTTCATGATAAAATATGAATCAACAAAATACAGAGAAGACAAGATAGAATCAGAAAAACTCATTCTCATGAAGTTCTTTCAAGAGGTTGATCTTCTATCATGTTCTTCTTCAACCCTCTAGGGTTGGGCTGCCGCCTCTGGCTCTGATATCTGCCTCTTGATGTCCAAAAAGACAGAGCTCCTTACTTCCCCTCTTAAATGAATATATATACTACTTTGAATTCTAAGGTTTCACCTTTAGAAGCTCAAACATGGCCTGGACACGACCGTGTTCACTTATGGTTGCTGGGCATGTCACTTAAGTTGCCTTTTCTAGACTGAAAACACGGCATACAACACAATTGTGTCTCTTCTTCTTCAGGTCATGTTAACATCAACATGGCCATGTTCACTTATGCTGAAGGCATGTTCATCTCAAAGTGTCTCTGGACAGCGAACACGGCACCAACACGGGCGTGTTATTCACAAATCCTGGCCGTGTTTCTCATTAAACTGGAGCAAGGCTTTTTGGATGCTGGACACAGGCACACACACAGCCGTGTGTGGGTCATGTCCCCTATCTGCACTTCGAATTCTTCTAATTTTGCTCCAGAAACTTCCTAAAATCCTTCCTTTAGCTTGATCAACTAGAGAAACACCTGATAACACAAATACATGAGTTAAGTACCATGTTTAAAGCAAATTTACTCAAATCTAAGTAAGAATCCATTGGTAAAACATGAAACTTAAAGGCATAATAGGCAAATATCAATTTGGAGACTCAAATTAGCCAACTAGCTTCATTAATTAGTCAACTGCAAGCTCAAGGTTCTGCCCAACTTCCCTCACAAATAATTTCCAATCCAAAGGGGAACGTGAGTGCCATTATGCTTAGGAGTGGCAAGTCCATTCTAGACCCTGCAGTTACACATTCCAACAGTAGCAGAGTAAACTGAATGTGCAAGATAAACCTGTTGTTGACCCTAGCAATTCCAGCCAGAGTAGTCCTACTCCAGAGATGCCACAGTAGCAGAAGACAACTATTCTGTGCCTATGCCTTTTCCACAGAGAGCTATCTAATCCAGAAAATTGGATGAGGTAGAGAAAGAGAGAGAGAGCTTCTAGAGACTTTTAGAAGAGTTGAAATCAACATCCCATTGCTAAAGGCAATCAAGCAGATTCCAAACTATGCGAAGTTCCTGAAGGAGTTGTGCACTCATAAGAGAAAACTAAAGGGCAATGAACGAGTCAGTATGGGCCATAATGTTTCTTCCCTCATTCAACCTATGCCTCAAAAGTGCTAAGATCCTGGGACTTTTACTATACCCTGTGTCATTGGAAAATGAAAATTTGAGGATGCTATGCTAGACCTTGGAGCTTCTATCAATGTCATGTCAAAGTCAGTGTTCCAATCACTTGGATTTAGACTTTGCAACTAAAAGGAGTAATGATTCAACTGGCCAATAGAAGTAATGCTTACCCTGCCACACTCATTGAAGATGAGCTAGTCCAAGTTAATGAGTTAATCTTCCTAGCAGACTTCTACATTCTAGACATGGAGGGAGAGTCAACAAGCAGCAGGACTCCCATCATTCTTGGGAGACCTTTCCTCAAGACCAACAAAACCAAGATAGATGTGCATGCAGGAACCCTTTCCATGCAGTTTAGTGATAGTATTGTTCAGTTTAATATCCTTGATGCCATGAAATATACCATGGAAGCCATTTTCTTTACTGCATTAATATTATTGATGAGCTGGTCGATGAGGTTTATGATAGATTTCCCTCTGAATTTCCTGACTTGCTGTTTTTGGATGATTCTATGTGTTGTAATTATGGTGGTGATTCTACTTGCTCTGCGTGTTCTGAAATTGCTCCATTATGAGAGAGTGATGATTCTATCACAGAGGTTGCAGTGGTAGTTAATGCTAAGCATGCTCAGATTTGTGCAATAGAGGTAGTAGTCATGATAAGACATTATTTTACACTATTTGTTTCCCTTATACTTAGACTTTTAGTGTGTGTTTCTACTGATTTCCATAGCCCATAGACGTATTTTGTGGATTTGGACTTGTTGGTGCTTTTGGACTTTAATTGCATAATTATTGATTTCTGGCATTGCTTACATTTTCACTATATCTTGAGCTGCAGATGTCCAATTGATGTGATTCTAGCTTTCTAGGAAAGCTGACAGAAAATTATACATTTCATATGAAAATCCCAAAAGCTGATTCTTGCGTCTGGACAACTGAAATTCGCATGCAAGCAGTCCAGATTTTCTGCATCGGCCCAGCATCAACTTATTCCATTCTGTGGGCCTGCCTATTGGACCACTACTTGTTTATTGGCCTAACATATGCTATTTTGGCCAGCACACATGTCACTAGGGTTTAATTTTGTAATTAGGAAACCTAGAGGAGGCAATCAGCTAGTATTTATTCTTAAGTTGTTGAGAATAATAGAGATCACCACATTATCATCTGAAGCTGTTGCCTCCTGTTCTTGAGTTCGAGTTTAGACCTTTTCTTTTTGTTTAAGCCTTCCATGGAAGGCTAAGTACTTCTATAATCAATTCAAGAGGAACCAGACTTGTTAATCCATAGTTCTTGTGCTTCAATCCAGGTTTGATTTAATACAATTTGATTGACTACTTCTTCTCATCTTCATGTGATTAAATGGTATTTTAATTGCATGTGTTATTTGAATTTAAATCGGTTGATTAAGTTCATCACAGTAATCAAATTGCTATCATATTTTAAAGGTCTTTAATATATGGTTAACTTGGACACTTCGTTTCTCAAATTAATTTGGACTTAGTGATATAGAGCGGTTGCCTAGATTCTTTATTCCAAGATTAATTGAATCCTGATTGGTAATCAGTAGGAATTCTAAGTGTTACTGTTAGGGGTTCAAGGTAATATTTAACCAAGAATTAAATCAGATCTAGATAATCTTTAGTGAACAAGGATGGATTAGGGTTTGGTTGCCTGCTTGAGTTAATTATGTTTTCTCTACTTGACTAAATTCTGTTTATTGCTTTCTGAACTCTTATTATTCTGCATTCAACACAAAACCCCCCTATTCTATTCACGTTGGAGTCTTAGTAGATTAACTATTCTAGTGAATCCTTGGGAGACGACACTGGTTACATCCTATACTACAATTTAGTTACAATTAGTATTGTAATTTTGTACGATTCGACATCCGTCAAGCCACGACATTACTTCCTTCCATAGTGTAGCCGCCCAAACTAGAGCTTAAACCTCTCCGTGAGCATCTAAAGTATGCATTTTTAGAGGAGAATGAGCAGCTACCAGTCATTATAGCCCATAATCTTCAACCTAGCCAAGAAGAAAAATTGTTGCATATTCTGAGGCAGAACAAGAAGGCAATTAGGTGGACACTTGCAGATATACCTAGCATTAGCCCTTCTACTTGCATGCACAAAATTTTACTTGAAGAATATGCTAAGTCAGTGAGGCAGCCATAGAGGAGACTCAACCCCCTGATTCTAGAAGTGGTTAAAATGGAAATAACTAAGCTTCTTCAAGCTGGTATCATCTATCCAATCTCAGACAACAAATAGGTGAGTCCAGTGCAAGTTGTCCTAAAGAAGTCAGGAGTGACAGTGGTGAAGAACCAGCATAATAAGCTCATTCCCACTCGAGTTCAGAATATCTAGAGGGTCTGTATCGATTATAAAAGGCTTAATCAGGCCACCCGCAAAGACCATTACCCTCTTCCCTTCATTGATCAAATATTGGAGCAGCTAGCAGGGAAGTCACACTACTGTTTTCTAAATGGTTTTACTAGTTACTTTCATATACATATAGCCCCAAAAGATCAGGAGAAGACAACATTCACATGCCCATTTGGCACTTTTGCATACCGGAGGATGCCATTTGGTCTTTGTAATGCTCCAAGTACCTTCCAACGTTGCATGGTTAGTATCTTTTCTAATTTTATAGAGAACTGTATGAAGGTGAATATTCATGGATGATTTCACTGTGTATGGTTCTTCCTTTGATGACTGCTTGGATAGTTTGTCTAGAGTACTGTATAGTTACATTGAAACTAATCTCGTTCTGAATTTTGAAAAATGTCATTTTATGGTAGAACAAGGTATAGTTTTAGGACATGTAGTCTTTAGCAAGGGCATAGAGGTAGATCTTGCCAAGATTGATGTTATTTCTTCGTTGCCTTACCCCACATGCGTGCGAGAAATTCGTTCTTTTCTTGGTCATGCAGGATTCTACCGATGCTTCATCCGTGACTTCAACAAAATTGTCGTTCCACTATCCAACTTGTTGCAAAAGGTTGTGGACTTCATCTTCAACCAATCCTGCAAAGATGCATTTGATCATCTCAAGATAGCTCGCACTTCAACTCCCATAATCCAACCTCTCGACTGGATGCTACCATTTAAATTGATGTGTGATGCATCAAACTATGCAGTGGGAGCAATCCTTGCTCAGAGGGTTTGCAAAGCCCATCATGTCATCTACTACGCCTCGAGGACACTTGATTCTGCCCAAGCGAATTACACTACAATAGAAAAAGAGCTTTTAACAATTGTTTTTGCTTTAGATAAGTTTAAATCTTACTTGCTTTGTTCTCATGTGGTGATTTTCTCTGACCATGCAACTCTCAAGTTCCTCCTAAAGAAGCTAGAGGCCAAACCCAGATTAATTAGATGGATACTCTTTCTCCAAGAATTTAACCTTGAGATCAAAGATAGGAGTGGAGCAGAAAATGTGATTGTTGATCACTTGAGCAGAATAGAGAGAGCCTCTGATTCATTTCCTATTCAGGATTCCTTTCCTGATAAGCAGCTTTTAGGGCTGCAGGGTGAGTTTCCTTGGTATGCTGATCTTGTGAATTATTTGGTTGCTCATGTTTTACCCTGACACGCACACAGATAGATAAATTAAAAAGTGAGGCTAAATATTATGTGTGGGGTGATCCTTATCTGTGGAGATTTTATAGTGACCAAATAATTAGAAGATGAGTACCTAACCATGAGTTTCATTATGTGCTTTTTTTTTTTTCTGTCATTCCTATGCTTGTGGAGGTCATTTTGGTCCTCAGAGAACATCTAGGAAAGTATTAGATTCTAGTTTATATTGGTTCACCCTGTTTCATGATACCTATGTGTTTTGTAAATCTTGTGAGTAGTGTCAAAAGGTAGGGAATATAACTCGTAGGAATGAGATACCCCAACAATCTTTGTTGTTCTATGAGCTTTTTGATGTTTGGGGCATTGATTTCATAGGTTCTTTTCTTGTCTTATTTGGCTTTGTTTATGTTCTATTGGCTGTTGATTATGTTTCCAAATGGGTGGAGGCCATTCCCACTAGGACTGATGATTTTCATGTGGTTGTAGATTTTGTCATATCACATATCTTTTGCAAGTTTGGCATACCCAAAGTAATCATTAGTGATCAAGGATCCCACTTCTGCAATAGGCACATGAAGACCTTGCTAAGTAAATATGAGGTTTTCCACAAGACTTCAACCCCTTACCACCCTCAAACCAATGGCCAAGCTGAGGTCTCTAATCGAGAGATTAAGTGGATTTTGGAGAAAACAGTGAGGCCGGATAGAAAGGATTAGAGTAAGCAACTATAGGATGCTCTATGGGCTTATTGGAGCGCCTATAAGACACCTATAGGCATGTCACCTTATAGGTTTGTCTTTGGGCGATTAAGGCTTGTAGCTTGGACATAGGTCTAGCCAGAGTCAAGAGGAAATTGCAACTTCAAGAGTTATAGGAACTTTGATTAGAGGCCTTTGAGAACTTTCGGACTTACAAAGAAAAGACTAAGTCTTTTCATGACAAGTTGATCCTTCGGAAAGAATTCCAAGTGGGGGAGAAAGTGCTCCTATACAATTCTTTCCTTAAGTTGTGGCCAGGTAAACTGAGATCCTGATAGGAGGGCCCATTTGTTGTCACTAACACTTTTTCTTACGGTACAATTGAAATTCAAGAAGTGACTACGAGGAGGACCTTCAAAGTAAATGGCCATCGACTTAAGCAATTTCATGATGGAGCTAAGGAGAGTTTGGTTGAAGATGTGACTTTGAGTGATGCTGTTTATCCACCTTGAGGGGAGTTTATTTCTATTTTTTGTTCTTATTTTTGTTTTCTGTCCTTGTTTTTATTTTTGTTTGCTATTTTTGTTTTTATTTTGCTATTTTCTATTTATGTTGTTGTTTTCTGTTCTTGTTTCTTTCTTTGTTTTCTGTTTTTAATTATGTTCTGCCTGTTCCAAATTATGTTCAAGCTTCTGCTTAAGTTTTTGTTCAAAATTCTAGTTCTGTTTTCACTTTCTGTTTGTTGTCCCACCTTGTCCTAGCTGTTTTCAATTTTGTTTTGATATTTTATTCTGATTCTGCATGTTTTTTCTAGTTTTCTTCTTGCATTTTTCATAGCACTTTGAGAATTGTAAAGGTGGTGAGCTTGAAGCAATTGTAAATTTGAGGTTTCTAACAATGTTGAATGAATTTCTTGCATCTCTTAGTTAGCTAATTTGGTGATAGAAATTGATGTGATGGATTAAGCTTGATAGTGTATACCTAGTGAGTTTTTGAGCCTATTGTCATTCTCTATTTCTTTCTTGTATGCATTGTACTCATGATGTTTGACACTCTAGAACTTATTTTGCTTCTTTTTGAGACTACATTGTCATATGCATGCATGAATGTGATGAAGGTCATCTTTTCTTTCTTTTAGCTACCTAGCCTACCTAACATCTTTTCCCTTGATTTCCCCCTTGAGCTTAATTGTTCCCATTCTTTCATTTAGCTCATTTCAAGCCCTTAGTGTAAAATCATATTTTTACCAACTTTAAGGAGTATGAAAGCATTGATTGATCTTTTGATGAGTTCTTATTTATCCGGGATGGACAAACTTCCAAGTGTGGGGGTGATGAATATTATTTTTATATATTAATTAATCCTCATTTTTAACCTCCTAATCCTATTTTGGGCTTATTTGATTGGACTTGGGTCATATTTTATTAATTAGGTTCAAATTGGGCTTAAGTGTGTTTTTCAGTATTATTAGGGTTTTCACACTATTCTGTATTTTGGGTATATATTTAGTTCTGAATGTCTAAAAATTATGATTCTTGCCTTGTAGGAAAGCTATGAGGATTATCTACAACTTTCATTTAAACCTCCAAGGACAATTTAGACGTTCAGTGGGTCAAATGTAACCCGAAAGTCAGAGTAGAGTTGCTGCCGTTGGATCCTGACCCGCATGCAGTGTTTGAACCATAACTTGTGTTGTAAATGTCGTATGGACTTAAAACTGGTCCCATTGGAAAGCTAAGGTGCAGGGCTTCAATTGTTATGAAGGGCAGTTCAACAAATTATGAATTTAAGATGGTCTTATTACCTATCAAAAATGACTAATTAGTCCAAAGACCTATATGAACCTAGATGGACTTAAATGGGCTTAACTTCCTCAATTCAGGCCCAATTAGGCCTAAACCAGAGCCTATTTGAAGCTGAGGTCCAGAGGTTTAAACTAGGTTAGGGGTAAATTAGGTGTGCATGAAATTTAGGAAGTTATAAGCAGAGAAAGGAGGCAGACGAGTTATCATTTTCTAGACTAGGCAGCTTTTGTTTTCTCTCTTGAAAAGTTTGGAGCTCTTTGATTTATGACTGCACTTCTCCATTGGAGCTTGGATTTCATGACCATGGAGGAGTAGAATCCTTGTAACCAAGTTAGACTCTTGATTAAATTCGGTTTTGATTTTGAGATCATGTTCTTAATTGGATTAAGCTTAATGCAATTTCTTCTTCTTTGAATTTCTACCTTGCTTTAATCTTTGTATGAATTCATTGAGATCTTTGTGATTTATATGGATATTGAAGTAAGAAATAGAATTTAGATTGATCAATCTTTAATCTGTGGTTAGAATTCAGAGAAGCTATGTTATGCTAATTGATGTTCGGTTTTTAGATTAATCACTAATTGCTTAGTCTTTGTGATTACAAGATTAGTGCTTGTATGTGGTTAATTGAATTCTAAGTAATAACTTAGTAGGAATAATTAGTCACAATTAGAGATTTCGGTTGTGATTAAACTCAATTAGCATTGCTACATTAAGACTTAATCACTCATGTTAATCTAGGATGAATCAAACTGGTTTTTGATGGATGTTTAGCTAGGTTACACCTTTAATCAACTACATTAATCTTTGTTTAATTCTGCAATTTACTATTATAATCTTGTTTCAAAAATCCCCTGTTTTTAACTTAAAATTATTGATTACACATTGCATTCCTTGTGAGACAAACCCGGATTATGCCCTCTATTGCATTCTAATTAGTAGATTCTATTTAATTTAATTGGTTAAGCGACAACACCAATCAAATTTTGGCGCCATTGCCGGGGAATGTTAATGTTAGTTGATGATTTTAAGTTCATTGTGTGAATTCTAGTCATTTGCTCCCATTTCCTCCTTGTTTTCCTTGCATTTTGGCTTGATTCATTAATTTTCACGTGTACTGTTCCTGCCAAAATATTTTGCTCCGATTAACCTGAAAGTTAGTCAATTGAAGGAAAAGTGACCAACAATCAATAGTCACAGCCAACGGCTGTGAGGTCCGCGTTTTTAAGCTAAATTTCACTGTTTTGACCACTTTTCTATTTTATAAATATTTTTTATTTGATTTTTGAATTCCATTTAGTCTCATATTTCACCCTGTGGTGGTAGAAAAATTTTAAAAAAATGTTTAGATGGGTCAACTAGTGTTATTTTGCTCTCTTTTTTGCCTTTGTTTAGTACATTTTGTGTGTTTCTATTTTAGTGTAATTCTGTCACCTTGTGTGTGTTAATTCTGTTTTAGTGTATTTTAGTGCAATTCAAGTCTCCTGTATGAATTTTGGCTTGAATTAGTTGATTCCTTGAATTGATTGCTTTGTTAAATTCAGATTACTTTCTGTCATTTACTTTATGTCATTTAATTTCTGTCGAATAATTTCTGTCATTTAATTTTTGTCGATTAATTTCTGTCAATTACTTTCTGTCGTTTAATTTCTGTCATTTAATTTCTGTCGATTACTTTTTATCATTTACTTTTTGTCATTTAATTTTTGTCATTTACTTTCTGTCATTTACTTTCTGTTAATTACTTTATGTCTTTTACTTTCTGCTGATTATTTTCTGTTAATTACTTTATGTCGTTTACTTTCTGCTAATTACTTTTTGTCATTTACTTTCTGTTGATTACTTTCTATTAATTACTTTATGTCGTTTACTTTCTGCTAATTACTTTATGTCGATTACTTTTTGTTTTAGCCATTTTTTTGTCCCTATTTCTGTGTTGTGTTCCTGTTTTAGTGTGTTTTGGCATTCTGCCAACCTTATGTGCATGGCTAGGTTGTCTTTATTGTCACTTTTTGCTATTTTTTGTCACTTTTTGTGTGATTTTGTATTTTATTGTGTGTTTTGGTGTGTTTTGTTATTCTGTCACTTTTGTTCATAGTGCATACTAAGTTCTCTTACTACTAAAAGTGTCAAAGAGGTTGTTGCATTACTTTTTGACAAACAGAGGATAGACCATAGACTTGATGAATTGACATCTTTAGTGAGACAATTAGCAGTGGGATAACAAGCACCTGAACCAGCCATGCAACCAATCCAATTTTGTGGCATATGTGCTTGCACCTCTCATCCCACAAATGCATACCCTACACTTTAGGATGATGTTTATGAATTTCAAGATCCCTCTGTGGCTGCAGCTGTTGTATTTCCTAGCGAACTATCATACCAATCCCAACATCAGCCTACATATGATCAATCCTTTAACATCTATAACTATAATTGGAGAGATCATACCAATCTGACATATGGCAATGCAACGCCTCCACAGCAATATTGGCAACCATTCGAGCAGCCTATGTAATAACCAAGTTCAACATACACAGAACCTAAACCTTCAATTGAGGACTTGGTGAAGCAATTGGCCACTCATACCATGCAGTTCCAGCAGAGGACAGAGGCCGCCATGCAAAATTTAGATATTCAGATTGGACAATTGGCATTCTCAACGAGTCAATTGCAGGCCCATGGTTCTAAAAAAATTCCTTCACATACAATTCCAGAACCAACTAAAGAATCTATGCCAGAACCAACTGAACCTTAACTTGAAAATAAACCACTGGCAGCAGAGAAAGTAGTCCTTGATTCATTGACCCCAGAATCCGATAGAGCCACTCAGTCCAAGAAGACAGAGGAGGATTTAGTCAAGGAGGTCTACAATGAGTTAAGTACTGATTTTTCTGATTGTGTTGATTTTGATGATTTTGTGCAGGGCCAATTATGTGCTGATTATAATGGTGAATTGTCATGTGCTGTGTGTGCTGAGATCGCTGCATTCTTGAGAGATGGAGATTCTAGTAAATCTGGTTCTACAGATTTTGAAGAAAACTCTCAAGAGACAACCCAAGGCGAACTTGACACGGCTGCTATGGTTAACTCTACACCTTTTCTCACTTTGACACATCCTTATTTTAATTGTGCACTTGCTGAAAATTTATTTAATCATGATCCTACTCTTGTTGTAATGGCGTATGCATGTGGAGATGTAGAAACTAATGTTGATAGATTAGGAGATTTCATGCTTCTTACTTCTTCACATGCTAGAGCACTAGGAATAGAGATCATGTTAGAACCTTGGTGGCAAGTGAATATTTTGATGTTGATGGAGTGAGTGTGGGAAATAAATGGGCTGTCCAAGCAAACCATATGTCAAGCTATTCTTTGAATGGCAAGCAAGAGATGTCGGTTTTTGCCAATTCTTTGCACGAATTTAAGTGTCATATGTTGTGTGACACTAATGTATTTTGTAAGGATGACCTTAAGCATGACTGTTATAGGCTTAGATTTGTAGGACATAATTATTTTCCTTCTTTTAGACTTATATATGAGAACCATGGATGGTTGTATATACCTAACAAGATTTTTCATGTTTCTCATGCTTTAGGTAGGATTGTAAATTTCTTGCTGCACATTTCCCTTGGTGACATTTTAAATGCTTACTTTGCTAAATTTTTAAATCAAGGGTTAAATGTATTTGATTCTAGTCCCATAGTATTTGCTTCATTATTTCCTTTATGTCTTTATATTTTTTTATGTTTTTGTGTTCTTTACAATAATTTCAGCTTTGTAGTTTCTTTTAAGGGCTTTGTGAGAGTGGTCTTTGACTCAGGTATCTTACTTTGCTTGTTGCAAACATCGTGGAGGAGGTCCACTTGCAAGATGCCATCTACCCAACTTGATTGAGTTTCAGGGGAGTTTTTTCGGATTATGTTTCTGTTATTATATTTCTGTTTTTGTTGTTCTTTCTGATTATGTTTCGGATTATGTTAATTTTCTATTCTTGTTGTTTAGTTTTGTTCTGTTAATGTTTTTAATTCTGTTTGTTGGTTCTGTTTTACGTGTCTGTTTTGTGTTTTCTGTTATTCTTCCCTTCTCTGTTTGCTGTTTTGGTGTGGTTCAGCATGTTCCAATTCTGTTCATGTTTCTTCTTGAGCTTCTGTACAGAATTCTGGTTCGATATCATTTCTTGATTCGTTGTCCCACATTTTTCCTAGTTGTTTTCCATTTTGTTTTGTTGTTTTGCTTTACTCTCATTCTACTCATCTTACCACCTTTCCTTTTTGCATTTTTCATAGCACTTTGAGAATTGTAGAATTTGTGAGCTTGAAGCAATTGTCATTTTGAAGTTTCTAGCATGGTTGAATAGATTCTTGCATCTTTTAGTTAGCTAATTTGGTGATGGATTAAGTTTGATGGAACATACCTAGTGGATTTTTGAACCTATTGTCATTCTATATTCCTTTCTTGTGTGCATTGTGCTCATGATGTTTGTTGCTCTATAACTTGTTTTGCTTCTTTTTTAGACTACATTGTCATTTACATGCATGAATGTGATGAAGACCATCTTTTTTTTTCTTTCTAGCTAGATACCCAAATAACCTTCTTAAAATCATTTCCCTTGATTTCCCCCTTGAGCTTATTTTTTTTCATTCTTTCATTTAGCTCATACACAAAAAAAAAAAAACCATGTTTCTATCTACCTTAGGGAGTATGAAAGCATTGGTTGATCAATTGATGAGTTCTATTTGTCCGAGATGAACAAAGTTCTAAGTGTGGGGGGAGGATTTGTGAAATTTAAAGAAAAGTGGCTATATGAAATGTAAAGACAAAGAAATGTTAGCTAAAAGAAAAAAGAAAAGAAAATTTTGTTTAAAAAAAAATCAGAAAAAGAAAATGCAAAGAAAAAGAGAATAAAAGTAGTGGTTTGCCTTCCAAAGAGGAAGAAGTCTGTAAAGAAAATTGCATAGAGCTTTTGGGTGTATTTTTGTACTTAGTGTTGGTTTCAACTCATCATTCACAATGTTCTCATGCTCTCTTTGGTTTTAATTTGCCATATCCATATTTCATTCTTTCTTTTCTCTTGGTCCTTGGCCCCATTACATCCTTAAATAAAGTTCTTCTGATTTGTGCATGCATGTGTTTAAAGTAGTGGAGATTAGAAAATAAGCAAGCTTATGGTAGTGCAAATTGTCATGATGTGATTTGAGTGAAACAATAACCCCCTTAAACACTTGAGGAATTGAGAATATATCTTGTGTGAGGTTCTATCTTTCTTAGTTCTTTACTTCATTTGAATTCACCATGCTTGTTGATTGAAAGTGCAAGAAATAGATTCATGATTATTTTAATTCTTTTAAATTATTGATTGTTCTTCTTGCTCACTTAACTTTTGCATTCTTGGAAGTTGTTGTTGAGAAATGATCTCTTAGTTGTCTTAGTTGTTTTCCTTTTTTTTTCTAGTTTTAACTCTAGTTTGCCCGAGATGTGCAAATGATAAGTGTGGGAGGATTTAATGAACATTATTTTTATATATTAATTAATCCCAATTTTTAACCTCCTAATCCTATTATAGGCTTATTTGATTGGGCTTGGGTCATATTTTATTAATTAGGTTCAAATTGGGCTTAAGTGTGTTTTTCAGCATTATTAGGGTTTTGACACTATTCTGTATTTCGGGTATATCTTTAGTTCTGAATGTCTAAAAATTGTGATTCTTGCCTTGTAGGAAAGCTAAGAGGATTATCTACAACTTTCATTCAGACCTCCAAGGCCAATTTAGACGTTCAGTGGGTCAAATGTAACCCGGAAGTCAGAGTAGAGTTGCTGCTGCTGGATCCTGACCCGCATGCAGTGTTTGGACCATAACTTGTGCTGTACATGTCGTATAGACTTGAAACCAGTCCCATTGGAAAGCTAAGGCACAGGGATTCAATTGTTATGAAGGGCGGTTCAACAAATTATGAAGTTAAGATGGTCTTATTGCCTGTCGAAAATGGCTGATTAGTCCAGAGACCTATATGGACCTAGATGGACTTAAATGGGCTTAACTTCCTCAATTCAGGCCCAATTAGGCCCAAACCGGAGCCCATTTGAAGCTGAGGTCCAGAGGTTTAAACTAGGTTAGGGGTAAATTAGGTGTGCATGAAAGTTAGGAAGTTATAAGCAGAGAAAGGAGGCAGACGAGTTATCAATTCTAGACTAGGCAGCTTTTGTTTTCTCTCTTGAAAAGTTTGGAGCTCTTTGATTTATGACTGCACTTCTCCATTGGAGCTTGGATTTCATGACCATGGAGGAGTAGAATCCTTGTAACCAAGTTAGACTCCTGATTAAATTCGGTTTTGATTTTGAGATTATGTTCTTAATTGGATTAAACTTAATGCAATTTCTTCTTCTTTGAATTTCTACCTTGCTTTAATCTTTGTATGAATTCATGGAGATCTTTGTGATTTATATGGATATTGAAGTAAGAAATAGAATTTAGATTGATCAATCTTTAATCTGTGGTTAGAATTCAGAGAAGCTATGTTATGCTAATTGATGTTCGGTTTTTAGATTAATCACTAATTGCTTAGTCTTTGTGATTACAAGATTAGTGATTGTATGTGGTTAATCGAATTCTAAGTGATAACTTAGTAGGAATAATTAGTCACAATTAGAGATTTTGGTTGTGATTAAACTCAATTAGCATTGCTACATTAAGACTTAATCACTCATGTTAATCTAGGATGAATCAAACCGGTTTTTGATGGATGTCTAGCTAGGTTATGCCTTTAATCAACTACATTAATCTTTGTTTAATTCTGCAATTTACTATTATAATCTTGTTTCAAAAATCCCCTATTTTTAACTTAAAATTATTGATTACACATTGCATTCCTTGTGAGACAAACCCAGATTATGCTCTCTATTGCATTCTAATTAGGGGATTCGATTTAATTTAATTGGTTAAGCGACAACACCAATTAGGAGGAAGGGGGGATTTGTGCAATTTGAAAGGTTTGGCTATGTGAATTGAAAAGACAAAGAAAAGAAATGAAAGAAATTCTGTTAAAAAAAAAGGGAAAAGAAATGCAAAAAGAGAATAAAAGTATTGAGTTTGCCTTCCAAAGAGGAAGGAACGTGTAAAGAAAAATTGCATAGAGCTTTTGGATGAATTTTTATGCTTAGTGTTTGTTTTGACTCATTATTCTCAATGTTCTCATGCTCTCTTTGGTTTTAATTTGTCATATCCATATTATTTATTTCATTCCTTCCCTTTCTTTGGCCCCATTATATCCTTAAATAAAATCATTTTGATTTGTGCATGCTTGTATTTGAAGTAGTAGAGATTAGAAAATAAGCAAGCCTATAGTAGTGTAAATTGTCATGAGTTGATTTCAGTGAAACACTTACCCCCTCAAACACTTGAGGGATTGAGAATGTATCTTGTGAGGCTCTATCATTCTTAGTCTATTCAATTCTATTGAAATCAATATGTTTGTTAGTTGAAAGTGCAAGAAATAAATTCATGAGTGTCTTGATTCTTTAAGTTCTTGATTGTTCTTCCGGCTCACTTAACTTTTGCATTCTTAAAAGTTGTTGTTTAGAAATTATCCCTTAGCTGTTTTCTTTGTTCCCTAGTTTTAATTCTAGTTTGCCTGAGACGTGTAAAGGCTAAGTGTGGGGGAATTTGATAAACACACTTTTTATACAATAGTTAACCCTCATTTTTAGTCTCTTAAACCTCTTTTGGGTTAAATCGATTGGGATTAGGCTGCATTTCATAAGTTGGGTTCCAATTGGGCTTAATTGTATTTTTCAACATTACTGGGAATTTTACACTATCTCTGTATTTCGGGCATAACTTGAGTTTTAGAAATCTGATAATCTTGAATCTTACTTTGTAGGAAAGCTGAGATATGCAGAGCTCCAAAGCTAATTTGGTTTTTCAGCAGGCCATATTTAGCTTGGAAGTCAGAGTAGAGATGCTGTTATTGGATCCTGACCTGTATGAAGAGATTGGGCCATAACTTGGGTTGTGGGTGTCGTCTGGACCTAAAACTAATACCATTGGATAGCTCAGACATAAAGCTTCAACTCTTACGAATAAAAATTCTCCAAACTATGGCATTTTGATGGTTCCATATCCCCTTGAAGTCAACTAATTAGTCCAGAGAGCTGTTAAGAGCAAATTAGGCCTAACTCTCTCATTCCTGGCCTAATTAAGTCCAAATTGGGGCCCAATTAAAGCTAAGAGCAAGAAGATTAATTCTAACCCAGGGGTAATCTTGGTGTGCAATTATTTTAGAGGGTTATAGGTAGGTTAAGGAGGTAGACATTTTTTACATTCCATTCTAGACAGTTTTTAGTAGACAGTTATTTTTCCATTGCCTCCTTCTTCCATTGGAGCTCAGATTTGATGGCCATGGAGGAGTAGAACTTCTGTAACCAAACTAGACTCCAAATTTAATTTGGTTTGATTTTGAGATTGTGTACTTAATTGATTCCAGTTTAATGCAATTATGTTCCTCTTTGGATTTATGCCATTCCTTGATTTACGTTTGGATTAATATAGATTTTTATTATTCATATAGATTCTGAGGTATGAAATAGAATCTAGGTTGATCAATGTTTGTTCTACTGCATGAATCCAGAGAAGCTTTATTAATTGATGTTCGATTTTAGGTTAAACAACTAATTGCCTATTCTGTGTGATAGCAAGAATTAGTGATGTATGTGGTTAAATTGGATTCTAAATGATAATTCAGTAGGGACACTTAGTTATAAAGCAGAGATTTCGTTTATAGCTAAAATCAATTAGTAGTGCATTAATACTTGATTACTCATGTTTGGTCTAGGATAAATCAAACCAATTCTTAATAGCTAGGTTGCATTTTTATTAACTGATTTAATTCTTGTTTAATTCTACAATTTATAATTTTGTAATATAATTTGTTTTCAAAAATCCCTAGTTAGTAATCTTGAAGTTGTTAATTAGTCATTGCATTCCTTGAGAGACTTCCCAGATCAGCCCTGTATTGCATTCTTTATAGGGGATTTGGTTTAATTTAATTGGATAACGATAAGTCCGATCACAGTTCCCATCCGAAAACTACCTTTACCTCAGCCAAACCTCCTGTAAAGAGACTAACCCAAAGTGAAATTCAAGCTAGGTGGGAAAAAGACCTCTGCTACGTACTACTATGATGAGCAGTACAAACTAGGCCATAAACATAAAAGTTCCATTCATATGTGCTAATTGATAATCACACTTTTTATACAGTAATTAACCCTCATATTTAATGTCTTAAATCTCTTTTAGTGCGTAATTGAGTGGGCATGACCTTATTTCATAAGTTTGGGTTCATATTGGGCTTAATTGTTTTATTTAGCATTATTAGGGTTTTGATATTATTTCTGTATTTTAGGTATATCTTTAGTTCTGTATGTCTAAAAATTGTGAATCTTGCCTTGTAGGAAAGCTAAGAGGATTATCTATAACTTTCATTCAGACCTCCGAGGCTATTTCGGAAGTTCAATGGGTCAAATTTGACCCGGAAGTCAGAGCAGACATGCTGCCGCTGGAATCTGACCCGCATGTAGAGTTTGGACCATAACTTGGGCTGTAGGTGTCGTATGAACTTGAAACTGGTTCCATTGGAAAGCTGAGACGTATAGCTTCAATTTTTGTGAAGGAAACGACATCAAAATTTGATTTTAATTATCGCTAATCAAATTAAATTAAATTGAATCCCCTAATTAGAATACAATAGAGGGCATAACCCAGGTTTGTCTCTCAAGGAATGCAATGTGTAATCAACAATTTCAAGTTAAGAATAGGGGATTTTGTAAAACAGAATTGTATTTCCAAATTATAAAATACAGAATTAAACAAGGATTAATTCGGTTGATTAAAAACGTAACCTAGCTAGACATCCATCAAAAACCGGTTTGATCCATCCTAGATTAACATAAGTTATCAAACCCTAATGCAGCAGCACTACTAATTGAGTTTAATCACAATTGAAATCTCTAATTATGACTAATTTGCTCCTACTGAGTTATGACTCAGGATTCAACTAATCACATGCAATCACTAATCTTGTAATCACAAAGACTAAGCAATTAGTGATTAATCTAAAAACCGAACATTCAATTAGCATGACATAGCTTCTCTGAATTTTTACCACAGATTAAAGATTGATCAATCAACATTTTTTTTTTCTAACTTCAACATCCATATAAATCACAAAGACCTCCATGAATACATACAAAGATTAAAGCAAGGTAGAAATCCAAAGAAGAAGAATTGCATTAAGTTTAATTCAATTAAGTACATAATCTCAAGAATAAAACATAATTTAATCAGAAGTCTAACTTGGTTACAAGAGTCCTACTCCTCCATAGTCATGAAATCTAAGCTCCAATGGAGGAAGAAATCCATAGTTCAAAGAGCTCCAAAAAAATATAAGAGAGAAAACAAAAGCCGCCTAAAAACTGTCTAGCTAGGATGATAAAAATGCTGTCTCCTTTAACCTAATTATAACATCAAAAATTTAGTGCACACTCAAATTACCCTTAACCTAGGTTTAAGCCTCTGGACCTTAGCTTCAAATGGGCTATGGTTTGGGCTTAATTGGGCCTGAATTAAAGGAGTTAAGCCTAATTAACTCTTAAGAGGTCTCTAGACTAATCAGCTGGTTTTGACAGGAAATAAGACCATTAAAAAGACATAATTGGAAGAACTGGCCTTCACAAAAATTGAAGCCTACGTCTCAGCTTTCCATTGGAACTGGTTTCAAGTCCATAGGACACCTACAACCCAAGTTATGGTCTACACTCTGCATGCGGGTCAGATTCCAGCAGCAGCATCTCTGCTCTGACTTCCAGGTCAAATTTGACCCACTGAACGTCTGAAATAGCCTTAGAGGTCTGAATGAAAGTTGTAGATAATCCTCTTATATTTCCTACAAGATAAGATTCATAATTTTTAGACATACAAAACTAAAGATATACCCGAAATACAGAAATAATATCAAAACCCTAATAATGCTGAATAAAACAATTAAGTCCAATATGAACCCAAACTTATGAAATAAGGCCAAGCCCACTCAATTAAGCACTAAAAGAGATTTAAGACACTAAATATGAGGGTTAATTACTATATAAAAAGTGTGATTATCAAATCTCCCAACACTTATCATTTGCTTGTCCCAGGCAAACTAGAAGTAAAACTAGGGAACAAGGAAAACAGCTAAGAGACATTTCCAAACAAGAACAAGAATGCAAAAGTTAAATGAGCAAGAAAAACAATCAAAAATTAAAAGGATCAAAGACACTCATGAATTTCTTCCTTGCTATTTCAAACAACAAGCATGGTGATTTCAATAGAATTGAATAGACTAAAAATGATAGAGCCTCACAAGATACACTCTCAATCCCTCAAGTGTTTAAGGGCAAGTGTTTCACTCAAAAACATCTCATGACAAATTGCACTAATATAAGCTTGTTTATTTTCTAATCTCCACTACATCAAACACATGCATACACAAATCAGAAGGACTTTATTTAAGGATGTAATGGGGCCAAGGAGAGGAAACGAATGTAATAAGAAGTATGAATATGACAAGTTAAAACCAAAGAGAGCATGAGAACATTAGGAATGATGAGTCAAAACCAACACTAAGCACAAAAATTTTCACCCAAAAGCTCTATGCAAATTTCTTTACACATTTCTTCCTCTTTGGAAGGAAAACCACTACTTTTATTTTCTTTTTCTTTACATTTTCTTTTCTGATTTCTTTTTAAACAGAATTTTCTTTCTTTTCTTTTGCTACTATTTATTTTCTTTTCACATTTCTTTCAATTTGCACAAATCCTACCCCCCACACTTAGAACTTTGTCCGTTACGGACAAATAGAAACTCATCAAAAATTAAAACAATGCTTTCATACTCCCTATTCTAGGTAGAAACATGGTTTTACACTAAAAGCTTGCAATGAGGTAAATGAAAGAATGAGAAAATTAGGCTCAAAGGGGAAAGCAAGGGAAAAGATGTTAGGTAGGCTATTTGGCTAACTAGCATAAAAGAAAGAAATGATGGCCTTCATCACATTCATGCATGCATATGATAATGTAATCTCAAAAAGAAGTAAAACAAGTTCTAGAGCATCAAACATCATGAGCACAATGCACACAAGAAAGAAATAAAGAATGACAATAGGCTCAAAAACTCACTAGGTATGCATTATCAAACTCAATCCATCACAACAAATTTCATCACCAAACTCGCTAACTAAAAGATGTAAGAAATAATTTAATCATGCTAGAAACCTCAAAATGACAATTGTTTCAAGCTCACAACTTTTACAATTCTTAAAGTGCTATGGAAAATGCAAAAAGGAAAAGGTGGAAAGATGTGCAGAATGAGAATAAAAATAGCAAAACATAATGGAAAATAGAATACAATGACAGAAACATAATCAGAAAGAGACCTCCCCTGAAACTCAAGGTGGGTAGACAGCATCATGTAAAGCCACTTCCTCCACCAAACTCTCCTGAGCTTCATGAAATAGCTTGAGTCTATGGCCATTCACCTTAAAGGTCCTTCCCGTGGTCACCTCTTGGATTTCAACTGTACCATAAGGAAAAGTGTTAGTGATAACAAAGGGGCCCTCCAATCAGGATCTCAGTTTACCTAGCCATAATTTAAGGCGAGAGTTGTAGAGGAGCACTTTCTCCCCCACTTGGAATTCCTTCCTAAGGATCAACTTATCATGAAAGGCCTTGGTCTTCTCTTTATACAGTCAGGAGTTCTCAGAGGCCTCTAATCGAAGTTCCTCTAACTCTTGAAGTTGCAACTTTCTCTTGACTCCAGCTAGACCTATGTTCAGGTTACAAGCCCTAACTGCCCAATAAACATGATTCTCCAACTCCACTGGTAAGTTACACACCTTGCCAAAGACAAACCTATAAGGCGACATGCCTATAGGTGTCTTGTAGGCAGTCTGATAAGCCCATAAAGCATCATCCAACCTCTTGCACCAATCCTTTCTATCCGACCTCACGGTTTTCTCCATAATCCTTTTGATCTTTCGATTAGAGACCTCAGCTTGGCCATTTGTCTGAGGGTGGTAAGGGGTGGAAGTCTTGTGGAAAACTCCATACTTACTCAACAAGGTCTTCATGTGCCGGTTGCAGAAGTGGAATCCTTGATCACTAATGATGGCTCGGGGTATGCCAAACTTGCAAAAGATATGTGATATAACAAACTCTACAACCACATAAGAATCATCAGTCCTTGTGGGAATGACCTCCACCCACTTGGAACCATAGTCCATAACCAATAAAATATAAACAAAGTCAAAGGAAATAGGAAATGGACCCATAAAATTAATGCCCCAAACATCAAAAAGCTCACAAAACAACAAAGGTTGTTAGGGGATCTCATTCCTATGAGTTATATTCCCTACTTTTTGACATTGCTCACAAGATTTACAAAAGACATAGGCATCATGAAATAGAGTGGACCAATATAAACTAGAATCTAACATTTTCCTAGCTGTTCTCTGAAGACCAAAATGGCTTCCACAAGCATAAGAATGATAGAAAGTAAGCACATAATGGAACTCATGGTTAGGCACACATCTCCTAATTATTTGATCACTACAGAATCTCCACAAATAAAGATCATCCCACACATAATATTTAGTCTCACTTTTTAATTTATCAATCTGTGCACGTGTAAAGTGTGCAGGCAAAGCATGGGCAACTAGATAATTAACAATATCAGCAAACCAAGGAAACTCACCATGCAGCCCTAAAAGCTGCTCGTTAGGAAAAGAATCCTAGATGGGCAGTGAATCAGAATCTTTCTCGATTCGGCTCAGCTAGTCAGCAACCATATTTTTTGCTCCGCTCGTATCTTTGATCTGAAGGTTAAACTCTTGGAGAAGGAGCATCCATCGAATTAACCGGGGTTTGGCCTCAGGTTTCTTAAAGAGGAACTTGAGTGATACATGGTCAGAAAAAATCACCACATGAGAACAAAGCAAGTATGATCTAAACTTATCCAAAGGAAAGACAATTGCTAATAGCTCTTTCTCTGTTGTGGTGTAATTCGCTTAGGCAGAATCAAGCATCCTCGATGCATAGTAAATGACATGATGGGCCTTATAAACCCTCTGCCCAAGGACTGCTCCCACTGCATAGTTGGATGCATCACACATCAACTCAAATGGCAGCGTCCAGTCGGGAGGTCGGATGATGGGAGTGGAAGTGAGAGCCTTCTTGAAGTGATCAAATGCATCCTTGCAGGACTGATTGAAAATGAAATCCACATCCTTTTGCAGCAAAGTGGACAGTGGGACAGCAATCTTGCTGAAGTCACGAATGAAGCGCCGGTAGAATCCTGCATGGCCAAGAAAGGAATGCATTTTCCGCACGCATGCGAGGTAAGGCAGAGAAGAAATAACATCAATCTTGGTAGGATCTACCTCTATACCCTTGTGACGGGTGCCGAACCGTACAAAATTAAACTACTAATTGCAACTAAATTGTAGTATAGGATGCAACCAGTGTCGTCTCCCAAGGATTCACCAGAACAACTAATCTTTTAAGAACTTAAGCAAGAACAGAATAAGGGGGGGTTTTGTGTTGAATGCAATATACTAAGAATTAAGAAAGCAGTAAATTGAATTTATCAAATAAGAGAAAACGCAATCAACTCAAGCAGGCAACCAAACTCTAATCCATCCTTGTTCACTAAAGATAACCTAGATCTGATTTAATTCTTGGTTAAGTGTTACCTGGAACCCCTAACAATAACACTTAGAATTCCTACTGATTTACCAATCAGGATTCAATTAATCATGGAATTAAGACTCTAGGCAACCGCTCTATATCACTAAATCCAGATTAATTTAATAACCGAATTATCCAAATTAACCATATATTAAAGACCTTTAAAGTATGATTATCAATCTGATTACTGTTATCAATCTAATCAATCGATTTAAATTCATACAACTCATGGAATCAAAGTACCATTCAATCACATGAAGAAGGGGAGAAGCAGTAATTCAAATTAAATTAAATCAAACCCGGTTGAAGCACAGGAACTCTGGATTGTCAAGTTTGGCTCCTCTTGAATTGATTACAAACGAACTTAGCCCTCCATTGAAGGCTTAAACATAAGGCAAAAGTAGAAAAACGAACTCAGAAAATAGGAGGCAGCAGCAGCTCAAGGAATTTCGTATCTCTCTGGTTGTGTATTATTTGCCTCAACAACTTGAGAATATATACTAGCTGGCTGCCTCCTCTAGGTTTCCTAATGGTTTCCTAATTACAAAATAAACCTAGTTTCCTAAATTATTAATGGTAAAAACATGATCAAGCCCTAGTGTCATGTGTGCTGGCCCAAAAAGCAGATGTTGGCCCAAATAAACATGCTCTGGTCCAATAGGCAGCCCTAAGGAAAGGAATTAGTCAATGTTGGGCGGAGTGCTGGGCGGAGCAGAAAATCTGGACTGCTTGCACGCGAATTTCAGTTATCCAGACGTGAGAATCAGCTTCTGGGATCTTGATATGAAATTTGGAATTTTCTGTTAGCTTTCCAACGAAACTGAAATCACATCAATCGGACATCGGTAGCAAAAGATATGGTAAAAAAAGTAAGCAGTGCCAGAATTTAACAGTTAAGCAATTAAAATCTACAAGCACCAACAAGTCCAAATCTACAAAACATGTCTAAAAGCCATAAAAATCACTAGAAACACACACTAAAAGACTAAGTATAAGAGAAACAAATAGTATAAAATAATGTGTTATCAAATTCCCCCACACTTAGCTTTTTGCACTCCTGGGCAAAATCACAAGAAACAAACTAACTAGAATAAGAAAAACAGCTCTCCAATCAAATCAAGAAATCAACGATTAAGGTAAGAAAACAATTCAAACTTAAAGAATAGAAACACTCATGGAACAATATCTCTTGACAACTAAAGAACAAAAAACATGACAATTTTATTTCATAGGAATGAGTTAAAGTAGATAGCCTCTCACAAGATAAATAAATGCTCTCAATTCTCTCAAGTGTCTAAGGTAAGTATTTCTCTCCAATCATCCTATCAAAATCACACTACCATAAGCTTGTTCACTTTCTCAGTCTCCACTACCTATGTCACATGCATAACACAAATCAAAAGGACTTTTAAAGGGTTGTAATGGGGAAAGGTAAAGGGATATCAATAATATGGAAAAATGGCTAAAGCACCTAAGGAATCACAAAGAGCATCTAATTATGGAGAATTTCAAGTACTTTATGCATCTTGACTTTGGGCTTCAACTCATTTTTTTCTTTTCCCAAAAAAACTTTATTCTCTTGTTGCTGCTGTATTTTTTTTCATTTTTTCATTTTTCATTTTTTTTTATTTTTTTTTTTGAAGCATAACACTTAACAATTTCAGCCACAACCAATCAGCCACAACTTGATGCTTTGTTTTTGTAAGAATTTACTCCTTTTTTATTCAATGCAATGCTCTGCAATTCCTAAGGGTTGGGTAGGACATGGTTTTACACTTAGGCTTGCAATGAGCTACACATGAAAGAAAGGATCATTAGGCTCAAAAAGGGGTAATCAAAGGATAAAATCAAGGTTAGCTATTTGGTCTAGTAGCTTCTCAAAGAAAGGAATGCCTTAATCACTTTTATGCATGCATGTGCAAATGTAATCTTAACTAAGAAACAGAACAAGTTCTAGAGTATCAAATTGATAGATGAAAACACATAAGAAAGAATCATGACATATGGCTCAAATCCTAACAGCTTATAAGACTACCAAGAATCAACTCATCCAAATCAAATTTTGTTGCCATATCACTTAAATCTAAGAAGCAAGATAATTGTCCACTCATGTTGTAGCACTTTAGAATCAAAATTGCTTCAAACTATTCTCTTCACAACTCTTAAATTAATTGGAAAGAACTAGAAAATTCTAAAAATAAAACAAAAAATAGCAAACCTAAAAGAAAACAGAAAACAAAAACCATAAAAATAGCACAGTAGGTTAATCTCTCCCCTACACTTAAATTTTTACAGTGTCCTCAATGTAAAAGCTTAACAGTTATCACCAATCAAATAGGACAAGTAAAATAAAAGAGAGAGAAGAAACATCCTTATCAAGTGAGGAAAATAGCTTCGTGCACGAATCAAATTTCTTTATCAGTTAGCAACCAAGTTCCTTCCTTTATTTGCAACAAGCAAAGCAAGATACTTGGGTCAAAGACCATTATCACAAAGCCCTTAAAAGACAAAACAAAGCTAAAAATCTTATAAATAACATGAAAGCATAAAAATATATAAGGGCATAAAAGAAATAATGAAACAAGCAATGTCAAACTAGAATCAACTAAACTTAGCCTTTGATTTAAAAATTCAGCAAAGCAAGCATTCAAAAGATCACCAAGGGAAATGTGCAGCAAATAGTTTACAATCCTACCTAAAGCATGAGAAACATGAAAATGAAAAACTTTGTTCGTTATAGATAGCCAACCATAGGTTCCAAAAATAAATCTAAAAGAAGGCAAATTATCATGCCCTACAAATCTAAGCCTATAACAACCACCCTTAAGCTCATCCTTACAAAATACACTAGTGTCATACAACATGTTGT
>QAOA01006129.1:0-170088 GCA_003255065.1 Cercis canadensis | reverse complement strand
TCTAGCATGTGAAGAAGTAAGAAACATGAAATCACCTAACCCTTTAATATTAGTGCTTAAATCATCACATGCATGCACCATAACTACAAGCTTAGGATCATGTTGGAACAACTTTTTAGCAAGCTCACAATTAAAATCAAGTTGTGTTAAAGTAGAAAAGAGTGTAGAATTGACCATAGGACCCTTGTCAGGTTCATTTTGGGTTGTCTCTTGAGAGTCTTCTTCAAAATCTATAGAATGAGATTCAGCAGAATCTCCAGAATTATCATCTCTCAAGAATGCAGAAATCTCAGCACATACAGTACATGGTATTTCACCATCACAATTAGCACATGATTGACACTGCACAGAATCATCAAAACCAACACAATTAGAAAAATTAGCACCTAACTCATTGTAGACCTCTTCGACTAAATCTTCCGCTGTTTTCTTGGACTGAATGGCTCTCTCAGATTCTAGGGTCACTAAATCAGGGATAGCTTTCTCTACTGTCTGTGGCTTGTTTGTAGGTTGAGGTTCCATTGGTTCTGGCATAGAATTTTCAGTTGGTTCTAGAATTGTCTGTGAAGGGATTTTTTTAGAACCTTAAGGCAGCAGTTGACTCACTGAGGATACCATTTGTTCAACTTGAGTCTCTAAATTTTGCATGGTGGCCTCTGTTATCTGTTGGAACTGAATGGTATGAGTTACCAATTGCTTCACCAAGTCCTCAATTGAAGGTTCATGTTATATGCATGTTAAACTTGGTTGTTGCATAGGCTGCTCTAATGGTTGCCAATACTGCTGTGGTGGGGTTGCATTGCCATATATCAAATTGGTATGATCTCTCCAATCAATGTTATAGGCATTGAAGTATGGATCATATATAGGCTGCTGCCATGCAGCTACAAAAGGATGTTGAAATCCATAATCATCATCCGGAAATGTAGGGCATGCATTGGTAGGATGAGAGGTGCTAGGACAAATGCCACAAAATTGGACTGGTTGTTGATGTTGAGCCATTGTGAACCGTCTCACCAATGAGGATAATTCATTAATGCTATGCTCCATCCTCTATTGATCAGCAAGTGATGCAACAACCTTTTTCACTCTTATAGTAGAATGAGAACCTAGCATGAATAAAAAGATAACAGAACATCAAAATACACAAGGACAAAAGAAACAATAAAACAGTGAAAGGAAATAACTAAAATCAAAACACACCAAATGCACTAAATAAAAGCAAAAAAGACACCAAAATAACACTAGTTTACCCATCTAAACATTTTAAAAAAAATTTCTACTGCCACAGGATGAAAGCTAAATGAAAATGAAACTCAAAAATCAAATTAAAAATTTTAAAAAATTAAAAAAGTGGTCAAAACGATGGAATTCGGCTTAAAAACGAAGACCTCATTGCATAACAATGATTATTGATTTTTAGCTCGTTTTCCTTCAACTGACCAAGTTTCAGGTCAATCGGAATACAAAAATTTGGCCAAAACAGTACACGCAAAAACTACTAAATCAAATCGAAGCAAGGGAAAAAATAAAGGAAAACTGGCACCAAAGCACCAGAATTCACACAATAGAACCCTAACAGCAAAGGAAACAAAACAAAAAGAAAAAACTATCACCACAATGCTCACACAATATAAAAATTTGGCCAAAAGTGGACGAAGATAGCAAAGGAGACAAAATAACGGCAAAGAAAATAAAACAAGGGCAATAATAGCACAAAGTTCAGCTCATAGTGCTTCTCACAATGCAATTTCCTTGTCCTCAATTTTTGCAGCTCAATCTTAGTTGGTGAGAATTGAAAACAACACAGAACAGAAACACTAAACATGGAAAGAAAACCTAAGCAAAACAGGAAAACAAAATAGGAAAACAAGTAGAACAAGAGGAGAATGATTAAGAACAATGACTAGAAACAAGAACAATAAACAAATAAAACAATAACAAAAGAGTCCTAAGAAGATTAATATGTTAGGTAAAATCCCCGGCAACGGCGCCAAAATTTTGACGGGTGCCGAACCGTACAAAATTAAACTACTAATTGCAACTAAATTGTAGTATAGGATGCAACCAGTGTCGTCTCCCAAGGATTCACCAGAACAACTAATCTTTTAAGAACTTAAGCAAGAACAGAATAAGGGGGGGTTTTGTGTTGAATGCAATATACTAAGAATTAAGAAAGCAGTAAATTGAATTTATCAAATAAGAGAAAACGCAATCAACTCAAGCAGGCAACCAAACCTTAATCCATCCTTGTTCACTAAAGATAAACTAGATCTGATTTAATTCTTGGTTAAGTGTTACCTGGAACCCCTAACAATAACACTTAGAATTCCTACTGATTTACCAATCAGGATTCAATTAATCATGGAATTAAGACTCTAGGCAACCGCTCTATATCACTAAATCCAGATTAATTTAATAACCGAATTATCCAAGTTAACCATATATTAAAGACCTTTAAAGTATGATTATCAATCTGATTACTGTTATGAATCTAATCAACCGATTTAAATTCATACAACTCATGGAATCAAAGTACCATTCAATCACATGAAGAAGGGGAGAAGCAGTAATTCAAATTAAATTAAATCAAACCCGGTTGAAGCACAGGAACTCTGGATTATCAAGTTTGGCTCCTCTTGAATTGATTACAAACGAACTTAGCCCTCCATTGAAGGCTAAAACATAAGGCAAAAGTAGAAAAACGAACTCAGAAAATAGGAGGCAGCAACAGCTCAAGGAATTTTGTATCTCTCTGGTTGTGTATTATTTGCCTCAACAACTTGAGAATATATACTAGCTGGCTGCCTCTTCTAGGTTTCCTAATTACAAAATAAACCTAGTTTCCTAAATTATTAATGGTAAAAACATGATCAAGCCCTAGTGTCATGTGTGCTGGCCCAAAAAGTAGATGTTGGCCCAAATAAACATGCTCTGGTCCAATAGGCAGCCCTAAGGAAAGGAATCAGTCAATGTTGGGCGGAGTGCTGGGCGGAGCAGAAAATCTGGACTACTTGCATGTGAATTTCAGTTATCCCGATGTGAGAATCAGCTTCTGGGATCTTCATATGAAATTTGGAATTTTCTGTTAGCTTTCCAAAGAAATTGAAATCACATCAATTGGACATCGGTAACAAAAGATATGGTAAAAAACGTAAGTAGTGCCAAAATTTAACAGTTAAGCAATTAAAATCTACAAGCACCAACAAGTCCAAATCTACAAAACATGTCTAAAAGCCATAAAAATCACTAGAAACACACACTAAAAGACTAAGTATAAGGGAAATAAATAGTATAAAATAATGTGTTATCACCTTGCTAGAGATAACATGCCCTAAAACTATCCCTTGTTCTACCATAAGATGACATGACATTTTTTAAAATTTAGAACAATATTAGTTTCAATGCATCTATGTAAAACTCTAGATAAGTTATCCAGACAATCATCAAAGGAAGAGCCATACATAGTAAAATCATCTATGAATACCTCCATACAGTTCTCTATAAAATCAGAAAAGATACTAATCATGTAACGTTGGAAGGTACCTAGAGCATTGCAAAGACCAAATGGCATCCTCCGATATTCAAAAGTGCCGAAGGGACAAGTGAATATGGTCTTTTCCTGATCCTCAGGTGCAATGTGAATCTGGAAATAACCAGTGAATTCATCTAGGAAATAGTAGTGAGACTTCCCTGCTAGCCGCTCCAACATTTGATCGATGAAGGGAAGTGGGTAATGGTCCTTGCGTGTAGCTTGATTGAGGCGTCGGTAATCGATACAGACCCTCAAGCTATTCTGAACGCAAGTGGGAATGAGCTCATCATGCTGGTTCTTCACCACTGTCACTCTTGATTTCTTTGGAACAACTTGCATTGGGCTCACCCACTTGCTATATGAGATTGGATAGATGATCCCAACTTGAAGAAGCTTAGTTATCTCCTTCTTTACCATATCCAGAATCAAGGGGTTGAGCCTTCTCTGTGGCTGCCTCACTGAATTAGCATCTTCCTTAAGTAAAATTCTATGCATGCAAGTAGAAGGACTGATGTCAGGTATATTTGCCAGTGTCCACCCAATTTCCTTCTTATTCTGTCTCAGAATATGCAACAACTTCGCCTCTTGCTCAGGTTGAAGGTTTTTGGCAATGATAACTGGCAGCTGCTCATTTTCCTCTAAGAATGCATATGTCAAATAATCAGGGAGGGGTTTAAGCTCCAATTTGGGTGGCTGCACTATGGAATGAAGCAAATTCGTGGTTGCTGCCTCTATTGCATAAATCTCTACATACTCATTAACTACCACAGCAGGACCATCAACTACTGTAGCAGCCTCTGTGACAGAATATTTCTCTCTAAAAATTTAGTAATCTCTAAGCAAGCAGAGCAAATAGCATCACCATCATAGTCACAACATATTGAATCATCCAAGAATAACAACTCAGAGAATTCAAAGGGAAGACTATCATAAACCTCATCAACTAATTTAGCAGTAATATCAATGCAGTAAAGAGAACGGTCTTCCATAGGATATCTCATGGCATCAAGGATATTAAATTGCACTATACTATCACCGAACTTCATGGTAAGGGTTTCGAAATGCACATCTATCTTGGTTTTGGCAGTCTTGAGGAAAGGTCTCTCAAGAATGATTGGATTCTTGCTATTTGTTGATTCACCCTCTATGTCTAAGATGTAGAAATCAACTGGAAAAGATAATTCATTAACTCAGACTAGTACATCCTCAATTAGGCCAGCAGGGTATGCATTACTTTTATTTGCTAGTTGGATCACTACTTCTGTTGGCTGCAAAGGTGCCAATCCAAGTGACTAAAAAATTGACTTGGGCATAATATTGATAGAAGCTCCAAGGTCCAACATAGCATCCCCAAACTTGCAGTTTCCAATGACACAAGATATGGTAAAAGTTCCAGGATCTTGGCACTTCTTAGGCATAGGTTGAATGAGGGCAGAGACATTCTGGCCCATACTGACCTGTTCATTGCCCTTTAACTTCCTCTTGTAAGTGCACAACTCCTTCAGGAACCTTGCATACTTTGGAATTTGCTTGATTGCCTCTAACAGTGGAATGTTGATCTCAACTCTTCTAAATGTGTTTAGAAGCTCCCTCTTTTTCTCTACCTCATCCAATTTTTTGGATTGAAGGGCTCTCTGTGGAAAAGGCAGAGGAACAGAATGACTATTCTTATGCTGTTGTGCCATCTCTGGAGTGTTGTGGCTAGAACTGTTGGGGTCAACAACAGGTACACTTGATTTACTCTGGCTACTGGAATGTGTAGCTGCAGGTGCAGGTTCAGGAATTTCCTTACCACTTGACGGATGCCTAACTGTACAAAATTACAATACTAATTGCAACTAAATTGTAGAATAGGATGCAAGTAGTGTTGTCTCCCAAGGATTCACCAAAACAGTTAATCTACTAAGACTCCAACGTGAATAGAATAAGGGGGTTTTGTGTTGAATGCAAAATAATAAGAGTTCAGAAAGCAGTAAACATAATTTAGTCAAGTAGATAAAACGTAATCAACTTAAGCAGGCAACCAAACCCTAATCCATCCTTGTTCACTAAAGATTATCTAAATCTGACTTAATTCTTGGTTAAATGTTATCTGGAACCCCTAACAGTAACACTTAGAATTCCTACTGATTACCAATCAAGATTCAACGGTGACATTCCAAAGATGGAGGCATTGGATGGAGATCAGAGCCCAAACCTCTTATGCATGATCGTCCTCCAGCTATGGGCACAACAAGAGCAGAGCACCAAAGGGGAGGGGAAGCCAGGAACAGGGGAACCCGACAACTCTCTGCTCAAGAATTATTTGACAGGAGGAAGAAGGGCTTATGTTTCCGATGTGGACAACATTACCATCCTCTACATCAATGTCCTGACAAACAGCTAAGAGTTACTCTTTTAGTAGAGGATGAAGTCATTAACGATGAAGGAGAGATCACAACACTGGAAACTGAAGATGACAAAACTGAAGAAGTAAGTTGCACTGCCCTGGAGTTATTCCATTATTCTGAAGAACAAGTGTCTTGTTCCAAGGTTATGAAGTTGGAAGGAAAGGTAAATGGGGTACCAATTCTTGTTCTAATCGACAGTGGGGCCAGTCATAACTTTGTCTCACGAAGATTGGTGCAAGTGCTGGGTTTAGAGGTGCAAGAAACTCAGGAGATTGGCATCCAGCTAGGAGATGGCCATCGGGTGATAACAAAGGGGAAATGTCAATTGCAAGTAGATTTGGGGGCAGTGGTGGCAACCATCGAAGCATTTGTTTTTAACATTGGGAATTTGGACCTTATATTGGGAGTTTCATGGCTTGGAACCTTGGGTGTAGTACAAGTTGATTGGGGAACAATGACCATGGTATTTTGCAATGGCAACCAATAGGTCACTTTGCAGGGAAATTCTAAAGGCTCTTTTGCTTCTCCCTCTCTCCATAACATCATTGGAAGCATGACTTATGATGTGGGAGGACTGTTGTGGAGTGCTGAGGTTCATTGTCAAGAAGGAGATCAACCAAAAGACTTATCCAAAAGACAGCTTATAGAACTACAAGAAGTCATTAACCAATTTCCTGAGGTATTCTTTGAAATTCAGACCCTACCACCTCATAGACATAATGATCATGCAATTGTACTTCAACCCGGACAAGGTCCTATTAGTGTTAGACCCTATCGATACCCACATTTCCAAAAAGATGAGATTGAACGATAGGTCCAGAAGTTGCTACAGGAAGGGTTTATTAGGCCCAGCAATAATGCTTTTTCAAGTCCGATAATCTTAGTAAAGAAGAAAGACAATTCTTGGAGAATGTGTGTGGACTATAGAGCATTGAATAGAGGGACTGTACCAGATAAATATCCAATTCCAGTGGTGTAGGAACTCTTAGATGAACTACATGATGCTTGGTTCTTTACTAAGCTCGATCTTAAGTTGGGTTTCCACCAAATCAGAGTAAAAGAAGAAGATGTTCACAAAACAGCATTCAGAACACATGAAGGCCACTACGAGTATTTGGTTATGCCCTTCGGGCTTACCAATGCCCCTGCCACTTTTCAGTCAACTATGAATGATGTCTTTAGACCTTGTCTTCGAAGGTCTGTTCTTGTCTTCTTTGACGATATTCTGGTTTACAGTCCAGATTGGCAAACCCACTTGATACATTTATCTAAGGTGTTAGAAATAATGAGACTCAATAGCTTGGTGGTTAACAACAAAAAGTGTAGCTTGGCACAGAGTTCCATTGAATATTTGGGGCACATTATATCCGGACAAGGTGTAGCAATGGATTCAGAGAAAATTATAAGTGTGCTAAACTGGCCAGTTCCTAAAAATGTGAAGGGTGTGAGAGGGTTTTTGGGACTGACAGGTTATTATAGGAAGTTCATCCAAGGGTATGGTAAAATAGCTAAACCTCTCACCGAATTAACAAAAAAAGAGGGATTTCATTGGGGAGCAGCAGCCCAAGAAGCTTTTGAGACACTTAAGAGGGTCATGACTACATCACCGGTCTTAGCCTTACCAGATTTTACTCATCCTTTTGAAGTAGAGTGTGATGCATCGGGTAGAGGACTAGGAGCAGTCCTTATGCAACAAAGAAGGCCTCTTGCGTATTTCAGCAAGGCCTTATCGGATAACACCTTGTCTAAGTTTACTTATGAGAAGGAGATTATGGCTTTGGCTATGGCTGTGCAGCATTGGAGACCCTACCTTTTGGGCAGACACTTTGTGGTTTATACAGATCATAAGAGTTTAAAACACCTGCTTCATCAGAGGATCACTACTCCTGATTAGCAGTGTTGGATGGCTAAATTGCTAGGCTATTATTTCGAGATAGTCTACAAGCCTGGACCTGAGAATAAGGCAACAGACACACTATCCCAAATTCCTGAAGGTGGGGAGATTAATGGCCTGATTTCCTTTCCTGTCTGGTTAGAAGGAACAACGGTGCTAAATAAGGTGCATTTAGACCCCTACCTTCAAAACATCATCTCTGATCTACAGCAGAATTCTAACTCTAGACCTGGTTTTGTTTACCAACAAGGTATTTTGTTCTATAAGCATATATTAGTGATTCCTGTTAAGTCACCATGGATTTCCCAACTCTTACAAGAGTTCCATTCCATATCCTTAGGTGGTCATTCTGGTTTCCTTCGCACATATAGGAGGCTTGCAGAAAATTTATATTGGGTGGGAATGAAGAAACAAGTTCAGGAATTTGTTAAGTCGTGTGACACTTGTCAACGACAGAAATATGCTGCCCTTTCTCCCGGAGGACTCTTACAACCTCTTGATATTCCCAATCTTGTTTGGGAAGACCTTTCGATGGATTTTGTCACGGGTCTTCCAAAATCCAGAGGTTTTGAAGCCATTTTAGTAGTGGTAGACAGATTATCAAAATATTCTCACTTCATTCTGCTGAAGCATCCCTATACAGCGAAAAAAGTGGCAGAGATTTTTGCTAAAGAGGTAGTTAGACTACATGGGATTCCTCATTCTATTGTCAGTGACCGAGACCCTCTATTCCTTAGCCATTTTTGGCAAGAGCTGTTTAAAATGCAGGGGACAGCACTCAAAATGAGCTCATCTTATCATCCAGAAACGGATGGGCAGACAGAGGTTGTTAATCGATGTTTGGAAGCATACTTGCAATGCTTTGTTTCAGAACAACCTCGCAACTAGTCACATTGGCTGTCTTGGGCAGAATTGTGGCACAACACCACTTTTCACATCTCAACTGGCTCCACTCCTTTTGAGGTGGTGTATGGGAGGAAGCCACCTACCTTGGTGAGGTTTTTACCGAAAGAAACAAGGGTGGAATCTGTAGCAAGGGAATTAATTTATCGTGATCAAGCACTACAACAGCTTAAACACCATTTGCTGCGTGCCCAACAGCAAATGAAGAAATACGCAGATAAGAAAAGAAGACTAGAGTCTTTCACTATTGGGGAGTGGGTTTTCTTGAAGTTAAGACCTCATTGCCAACAAACAGTAGCAAGAAGAATTAACCAGAAGTTAGCAGCCAGATTTTATGGTCCTTACCAAATTCTGGCAATGTGTGGTTCTGTTGCTTATAAGTTGCAACTGCCTCCTTCATCCATAATACACCCTGTATTTCATATTTCTCAATTGAAAAGAGCTATTGGGAATTACTCAGCCGAGAGCAAGCTACCTGAAGGCTTGGAAGTGGAGCTGAATGATGAAGTGGAACCCGAATCTGTCCTTGCTACTAGGGAAGTCAAGGAGAATGGTGAAACTGTTAGTCAGTGGCTAGTCAAATGGAAAGCCAAATCCATGGAAGAGGCTACTTGGGAGGACGCATTCACAATACGCAGTCAGTTTCCTTCTTTCAACCTTGAGGAAAAGGCTGTGTTTACAGACAGTGGCAATGATAGAGATCAGCTGTTAGATCCGGGTAACACTAGGCCCAAAGTCTGGAGGGTTTACTCTAGGAGAAATAAGAATAGGTCAAAGGGAGAGATGACTTGATGAGCTGCCAGGTTGTTACGTGATTGTAGCAGTTCAGTTACATAAGTGGGTCCATCATGCATGGACGTTAGTTATATAGGAGGGGTTGTGAAGGAATAGGGGTTATGCATGATTTATCTTAGTTTCAGCTTTTAGCTTGGGCAGGAGAATTCTTGAGGAGCTTATGCTCTGTGGGTAGGAGTTTTCCTTACTCTATTGTCATTATCTTCCGTATTTCTATCTTAATATTCAGTCATTTTCTATCATACTACTGGGTATTTATCAATTGGTCTGACCTGCCGGATACCCAACGGTGAATGAGTACAAGAATGACTACCAGAGTTGATACCATGGAAACCAAGGTTCCATCCTTGGAGACACAGCTTCAGGAGTTGAAAGGTTTTGTAGCAGGATTCCAGGGCAGTGCAACTTACTTCTTCAGTTTTGTCATCTTCAGTTTCCAGTGTTGTGATCTTTCCTTCATCGTTAATGACTTCATCCTCTGCCAAAAGAGTAACTCTCAGTTGTTTGTCAGGACATTGATGTAGAGGATAGTAATGTTGTCCATATCGGAAACATAAGCCCTTCTTCCTCCTGTCAAACAATTATTGAGCAGAGAGGTGTCAGATTCCCCTGTTCCTGGCTTCCCGTCCCCTTTGGTGCTCTGCTCTTGTTGTGCCCATAGCTGAAGGATGATCGTGCAAAAGAGGTTTGGGCTCTGATCTCCATCCAATGCCTCCATCTTTGGAATGATTCGCAGACTTTTGGGAAGAAAAAATTCCCCCAGTGGTCACCTTATGATTTGATCCCGGTCCATAATTCATACCTTATCTAGTTCCTATGCTCCTTGCTTCTCCTCTGTTGCCATTGTCTCCGAACAGAGCATACTCCACGTCTCTAGCCAAGCTCATTATGTGGGTTATGAACTCTTACCCATCGCCAAATTTCTGCCCGTAACCCATGCATATAGTATCCTACAGCTTGCTGTTCAGGAAGTCGAAAGACTTGTGAGGCTAAAACTTCGAAGGCTTCAGTGTATTCTACCACTGAACCAATTTGCCTCAATTCCGCCAGCTGCTCATAGGGATTCTGCGATAACAATCCTCCATATCGTGTAAGAAGAGTCAACTTGAGAGCCTACCATGTCAACTCGGTTTCTAATTCCCACAGAAGTGAAAACCAGTGCACCGCATGCCCTTCCATTGACACCTGGGCAAGCAACACTTTCACCTCGGGTTGGGTATTTTGGACCCGAAAGTAGGTCTCAGCTTGGGTTATCCACCCTCTCTGGTCGGTTCCATCGAAAGAAGGTAATTCAACCTTCTTCACAGCCATACGGAACTCATCGAGAGTGATTTCTTCCACCGCCTTGCCTGAAGTTGTTCCAGAGAAGTGATTTCGCTCGTCCGGTCGTAGAGTTCGCCCATCGCGGTCTCCGGGAGTGCGAGAATGTCCTGGGTTGTGGAAGCCTTTGCTGGTGAGGTTCCGACGCACCCAGTCAGACACTAAGGTGCGAAACTCAGCGTTCTCCAGTCGCTCTGTTTCGTGAGCTTGATTCTCAGCAACTCGCGCTACTTTCTCTTGCTCCATGGATTTTTGGAATCCTGCTACAAAACCTTTCAATTCCTGAAGCTGTGTCTCCAAGGATGTAACCTTGGTTTCCATGGTATCAACTCTTGTAGTCATTCTTGTACTCATTCACCGTTGGGTATCCGGCAGGTCGGACCAATTGATAAATACCCAGTAGTATGATAGAAAATGACTGAATATTAAGATAGAAATGCAGAAGATAATGACAGTAGAGTAAGGAAAACTCCTACCCACAGAGCATAAGCTCCTCAGGAATTCTCCTGCCCAAGCTAAAAGCTGAAACTAAGATAAATCATGCATAACCCCTATTCCCTCACAACCCCTCCTATATAACTAACGTCCATGCATGATGGACCCACTTGTGTAACTGAACTGCTACAATCATGTAACAACCTGCCAGCTCATCAAGTCATCTCTCCCTTTGACCTATTCTTATTTCTCCTAAAGTAAACCCTCCAGACTTTGGGCCTAGTGTTACCCGGATCTAACAGCTGATCTCTATCATTGCCACCGTCTGTAAACACAGCCTTGTCCTCAAGGCTGAAAGAAGGAAACTAACTGCGTATTGTGAATGCATCCTCCCAAGTATCCTCTTCCATGGATTTGGCTTTCCATTTAACTAGCCACTGACTAACAGTTTCACCATTCTCCTTGACTTCCCTAGTAGCAAGGACAGATTCGGGTTCCACTTCATCATTCAGCTCCACTTCCAAGCCTTCAGGTAGTTTGCTCTCGGCTGAGTAATTCCCAATAGCTCTTTTCAGTTGAGAAATATGAAATACAGGGTGTATTCTGGATGAAGGAGGCAGTTGCAACTTATAAGCAACAGAACCACACCTTGCCAGAATTTGGTAAGGACCATAAAATCTGGCTGCTAACTTCTGGTTAATTCTTCTTGCTACTGTTTGTTGGCGATAAGGTCTTAACTTCAAGAAAACCCACTCCCCAATTGTGAAAGACTCTAGTCTTCTTTTTTGATCTGCGTATTTCTTCATTTGCTATTGGGCACGCAGCAAATGGTGTTTAAGCTGCTATAGTGCTTCATCACGATAAATTAATTCCCTTGCTACAGATTCCACCCTTGTTTCATTCGGTAAAAACCTCACCAAGGTAGGTGGCTTCCTGCCATACACCACCTCAAAAGGAGTGGAGCCAGTTGAGATGTGAAAAGTGGTGTTGTACCACAATTCTACCCAAGACAGCCAATGTGACCAGTTGTGAGGTTGTTCTGAAACAAAGCACCACAAGTATGCTTCCAAACATCGATTAACAACCTCTGTCTTCCCATCCGTTTCTGGATGATAAGATGAGCTCATTTTGAGTGCTGTCCCCTGCATTTTAAACAACTCTTGCCAAAAATGGCTTAGGAATAGAGGGTCTCGGTCACTGACAATATAGTGAGGAATCCCATGTAGTCTAACTACTGATGAACACACTTTGAGTGTTATTCATTTAGTTGTTAATCAAGTTCTTCAATCCTCTGAAATATTCTGTTTGAATTGCTTAATTCGAATTTGGATTTTCATTTTCTGTTTGCATGTGATACAAGAGGATTGTATGGTTAATTAATGTTTCTGAGCTTTTGGATGGATTAATTACCTTGGCTGGATCATGGACTTAGGTAAAACTGGACTAGAATGTTTGCTTAATTCATTTAGTTTTAGTTAAAACCGAATTCTGGTTGCTTAACAAGTGGACATCCATAGAACATTGAGAGGCTTCTTGATATGTTTTAAAGGCTAAGAACATGGTTAATAATTGAATGGATCATTGGAAATCAAGGATGGATTAAAATCAGAATTAGTTAACACTTGGATTGGTTATTTTCCCTAAAACTTTACCACTTACCATTAATTTCTGTTAATCACATGAACAAACAAAACCCCTTGTTGATATGCTTCTTAATATGATTCACTAAATAGAACAATCCTTAGGTTCGACTTAGGGCTGCCTTATGCTACAAGTAGCTTAGGTAACCGACCTTAAACTTTAACTAATTTGAGGAGCCTCGGCAGCTCATCAAATTTTGGCGCCATTGTCGGGGATTGTTCTATCTTTGAATCAATATTATTAGTAGTAAAACTGACTTTTAACTTCCCCCTAATTCACCTTGCTTGTGTTTGAGTTTTTGTTCTTTTTAGGGTTTTGGCCACTTTTTTCATAACTTTTTGGCCAAGTATCCATTATGTTTGAGGCCAGTGGCCATTGTTTTTCTTGCTTTGAGGTTCCCCTCAATGTTTTAGGTTGTCCTTCTGTGAAACATGTTAATTTGGTTCCATTTTTCCTTGTTTTCCCTTCGGTTTGGCCTGATTTAGTGATTTTCGGTTCTACTGTTCTGAATGAAATTTTGTGCTCCGATTGACCTGAAACTTGGTCAGTCGAAGGAAAAGGGGCTAACAACCAACAATCACAGCATTTGGCTGTGAGGTCTGCCTTTTTAAGCCAAATTTCACTATTTTGACCACTTTTCCATTTTTTAAAGATTTTTTATTTGATTTTTGAGTTCCATTTTCATCCACCTTTCGTCCTGTGGTGGTAGAAATTCTTTTAAAATGTTTAGATACCTTTTCTAGTCTTATTTTGGTGTCTTTTTACCTTTGTTTTGTGTTTTTGGTGTGTTTCGATTTTAGCTAAATTCTGTCAGTTTTGTGTATTTTTCTGTGTTTTGTGCATTGTGGTGTGTTTAGGCATTTAGCCACTTGTTTGTGTGGTGTATGACTAGGTCTTCTCCTTTTGTATTGCTTGTAGTAGACCCTAAAATAGAGAGAACTTTGCATACACTTAATAGAGTACATAGAGCAGCTGATAATTTAGATCCAACCATGGCTGATCCTGTTGTTATTCCTGTTGCTGATCCTGTTGATCAGGGTGATAGAGCTGATAATGCTAATAGAGCTGGAAATAATAATAATAATAACATGCAGCCTAGAGATAGAACTCTTAAGGAATTGGCTACCCCTGATGTTGCTTACCAACCTTTAGGGATCAAATATCCTGAAATTGATACTGTTTTCGAATTGAAATCTGAATTGATACACTTGCTGCCAAAGTTTCATGGTCTTGCAGGTGAAGATCCTCATAAACATTTAAAGGAATTCCATGTGGTTTGTTCCACAATGAGGCCACAAGGAATTTTTGAAGAGTAGATCAAGTTAAGAGCATTCCCTTTCTCTCTTGCTGATGCAGCTAAAGACTGGCTCTTTTACTTGTCACAAGGTTCGGTCAGAAATTGGAGTGACATGAAGAAGCTGTTTCTGGCCAAGTTCTTCCCTGCATCCAGAACTGCTGCCATTCGCAAAGACATATGTGGCATAAGGCAACTGCCAGGGGAGACATTGCATGAGTATTGGGAGAGGTTTACCAAGCTGTGTTCAAGCTGCCTCCATCACCAAATAAGTGATCAGCTGTTGATACAATATTTCTATGAGGGCTTGTCACCTTCGGATAGAAGTAACATTGATTCTGCTAGTGGAGGAGCATTAGTGGATAAAACACCTGCTGCTGCCAGAGATTTAATTTCCAATATGGCAGAGAATTCCCAGCAGTTTGGTGTTCGGATGATTCATTCCACCAGGGGAGTCAATGAAGTTGGTGTATCATTTGCTGACCAACAAAGAATGGAGCACAGACTTGATGAATTGACCTCCTTGGTCAGGCAATTGGCAGTGGGGCGACAAGTATCCACCCCTCAACCTGCAAGCGTGTGTGGCATTTGTGCTTGTCCATCACATCCTACAGACGCATGCCTTACACTGCAAGATGGTGATTCTGGATTTCAGGATCCCTCTGTAGCTGCAGCAGGTGTTTTTCCTGGTCGATCCCCATACCAATCGCAGCAGCAGCCTAGATATGATCCGTACTCCAACACTTACAACCCTGGTTGGAGGGATCATCCAAATTTCAGATATGGCAATGCTGCAGCACCACAACAACAGTCCTCCCAACAATAGCCACAGCAACAACAGAACCAATTTCAATCAGCCAGGCAGGGCCAGTTTCAACAAAACAGGCCACCATTCCAGCAGCAGCCTATCCAGCCAGCCAACCCGTCAACATCCAAACCTGAGCTTTCATTGGAAGATTTGGTGAAGCAGATGGCCACCAGTAACATCCAGTTCCAGCAAAGGGCGGAGTCCACCATGCAGAATCTGGAAATGCAGATTGGACAATTGGCATCATCTGTGAGTCAATTGCAATCCCAAGGTTCTGGCACCCTTCCTTCTCAAACCATTCCCAACCCAAATTCGAAGAATGTGAGTGCAATCACTCTTAGGAGTGGCAAGTCAATTCCAGACCCTGCACCTGCAGTTCAGAGTCAACCAAGTGTGCCAGTTATACCTGTTGCTGACCTTAGCAGTTCCAGCCAGCGCACTAATAGTTCCACTCCAGAGATGCCACAGCAGAAGTCTACATATTCTGCGCCTCTTCCCTTTCCACAGAGAGCCACTCCGTCCAAGAAAACAGATGAGGCAGAGAAGGATAGAGAGCTTCTGGAGACTTTCAGGAAAGTGGAAATCAACATTCCATTGCTGGATGCTATCAAGCAAATTCCTAAATATGCAAAAATTTTAAAGGAATTATGCACACAGAGGAGGTGGCTTAAGGGCAATGAGCGAATTAGCATGAGTCAGAACGTTTCAGCCCTTATTCAGCCTATGCCCCACAAATGCAAGGATCCAGGCACTTTCACAATTCCATGTGTTATAGGTAAATCCAAGTTTGAGCATGCCATGCTAGACCTCGGTGCTTCCATTAATGTGATGCCTATGACTGTGTTTGGTTCTCTTGGACTTGGCCCCTTGAGAGCTACTGGTGTTGTGATTCAGTTAGCCAACAGGAGCAGTGCATATCTAGCTGGATTGATTGAAGATGTGTTGGTCAGAGTTGATGAGCTGATCTTTCCAACAGATTTCTACATTCTGGAGATGGAGGGATAGTCCCAATCTAGCAAGGCTCCACTCATTCTGGGCAGGCCATTCCTTAAGACTGCACGGACCAAGATTGATGTTCATGCAGGAACTCTATCCATGGAGTTTGGAGACTTTGTTGTGTAGTTCAATATTTTTGAGCCTATGCAGCCTTTCATGGATGAGCACTCTGTCTTTTACATTGACTTGATTGATGATCTAGTTGGGGATAGGTATGATGAGCTCTGTGCTGACTTCCCAGATTTTGTTGGTGTTGATGACTCTGTTCAGTGCAACTCCTGTCCTGATTGTCATGGTGATGTATCTTGTGTTGTATGTGCTGAGATATCAGCCTTCTTGAGCACTCCTGATTTTATGTGCTGCCATTGTGATGATTCTGCTTACCCTACTTGTTCTGAGATTGTAGCATTTTTAGAACAAGATGACTCTATCACAGAGGCTGTGGTCATTGATGATCCTGCAGAGTTAGTGGATGTGTATGAGGAGTTATGTTCTGAATTCCCTAACTTTGTGGGTATAGAGGATTATGTCCAGTGTCATGCACATGCTGTTTGTGATGGTGACATGAGCTGTGCTATCTGTACTGAAATTTCTACATTTTTAAGCGATGGCAATCCTGGTGAATCTGCATCTGAATCTGATTCTAGTTCTGGTTCCGGTTCTGATTCTGCAGCTTTAGAAGATGACTCTACAGGGGCAACTCAAGACTTCGTGAGAGTGGTCTTTGACCCTGGTATCCAGCTGTCTTCGTGAGAGTAATCGGAAGATGATACCTTGAGCTTCAGAGGAGTACATTTTCTGATTATATTACTGTAATTGTATTCTATTTTCTATTCTATTTTTGATTTAGTCTATTTCTGTTTTTTCTTTTGTTTCTATTTTTTGTTACTATTTTATGTTCATTTTATTTTCAATTTTCTGTTCTTGATGTCTGCTTTATCTTACCTCACATGCGTGCAGGAAGTTTGGTCATTTCTTGGACATGCAGGTTTCAACCGCCACAAGCCATTCTGTGAGGTAGCTAAAGAGGACATCGTGGAGGAGGTCCACTTGCAAGATGCCATCTACCTCCCCTAATAAGGATATTTCTTCTCTCTCTTTTACTTTACTTGTCCTTATGTGACTGCTTGCTATTAATTGTTATCTGTTGCTACTTTTTGAAGTTTTTACATATAGGACAATGTAAAATTTAAGTGTGGGGGAGGGATTTCTGTATAGTTTAGCTGCTTTATTGTTTTCTGTTTAGTTGATTAGATTAGTTGATTAGTTTAGTTGATTAGGTTAGTTGATTACTTTACTATTTCTGTAAATTTGTTGTTTTCTGTTTTAATTTTTTCTTCTGTTTGTTGTTCTTGCTGTTTTTTCTGTTTTTGTTGTCATTTTTCTATTTTAATTACCCTCCAATGATGTTATAGAATTTGTAAAGTTGTAAGTTTAAAGTAATTACATTTTAAGGTTCATAGCATGATTGAATAACTTGTTTTCCATCCTTAACTTTACATGCTTGGTTTTAGATGCTGAATTGGTGATTAAGTTTGATAGATACATGCCTTGTGAGTTTTGAGCCTTTTGATGAATGGATTTAGCATTTGTGCCATTCTTTTCCTTCTTGTGTGATTTTCACTCATGGAATTTGTTCACTCTAGAACTTGCGTAATTCTTTTTGAGACTACATTTTCATTTGCATACATGAACATGATTGAGGCATTCTTTCTTGATTTAGCTACTTTGCCAAATAGCCAACCTTGTATTATTTCCCTTTGATTACCCCCATTGAGCCTATTTGCCTATCTTTGATCTTAGCTCATTATATGCCTATGTACAAAATACCATGTTGTTACCTTACCTTAGGGAATGGGAGAGCATTGGTTCATTGTCTTGGAGGAGCTCTTATGCTTGTGGGTAATTAATAGTACAAGTGTGGAGGTTGTGAATTCTAATGTGCAAAGTATTATGTGAAAGAAAGAAAGAAAAAAAAAAAAAAGAGCCAATTGGTTCTGAAAAAAAAAATGTGAATTGTGAAAAAGGAAAAGAAAAAGAAAAGGAAAGAATATGTGCAAAAGAAGGAGAATATGCTTTACACACTTGGAATTTAATGCTTGTCATTTGAGTTCCTCTCCAATGTTCTTTTATTCTCTTTGACTTTTACCTTGTGATATCCATTTTGATTCATTCCTTTACCTTTACCTTGGCCTTATTACAACCTTAAATAAAGTCCTCTTGATTTGTGTGTGCATTTGTTTGAGTAGTGGAGAAGTAGAAGATAAGCAAGCTTATGGTAGTGCATCTCTTCATGAGTTTGATTGAGTGAAGTACCTAATTTCTAAACACTTGAGGGATTGAGAGTAAGAGTATATCTTGTGAGGATCTATCATTATTGACTTATGCTTTCCAATTGAAATTACCTTGTTTGTTGATTTTGGATGAGAAGAAATTTTATTTCATAAATGTTGTGACTTCCTTGAATCTTTAATTGCTCATCTTACTTGTGGTATGAACTTCTGCATATCTTAAATATCATTAGGAGGTGATCCTTTAGTTTTTAAATTTGTTTTTGATTCCTTGTTCTTGCTTTTCTTAGTTTTGGAATTCTAGTTTGCCCGAGATGTGCAAAAGGTAAGTGTGGGAGAATTTGATGAACATACTTTTTATACAATAGTTATCCCTTATACTTAGTCTTTTAAACCTCTTTTGGGCTGAATTGAGTAGACTTGGACCTCATTTGATGACCTTGGATCCATTTGTGCCTAATTGCAATTTCCAGCAATACTGAGCATTTTATGCTGTCTCTATGTTTCATGCATATCTTGAGTTCTGTATGTCTAAAAATTCCAATTCATACCTTGTAGGAAAGCTGAGAGAATTGTCTACAACTTTCTTTCAGGGCTCCAAAGTCAATTCGGACATCCAGAAGGTCATATGCAGCCTGGAAGCCAGAGAAGACATGCTGTCGCAGGATCCTGACCTACATGCAGTGTTTAGGCCATAACCTGAGCTGTGTATGTCATATAGACTTGAAAATGGTACCATTGGAAAGATAACAGACAGAGCTTCAATTGTTATGAAGACCGGTTCACCATATTTTATATTTAAGATAGTCTTATTTGCACTCGAAGTTGGCTGATGGTTCTAGACACCTATTGGCACTTAAATGGGCCTAACTTCCTCATGACAAGTCCAAATGGGCCCAAACCAAAGCTCAATTAAAACTAAGGCCCATGGGAACAAGTGTTCCCTAAGGGTAATTTGGGTGTGCATGTAATTTTGGAGGTCTACATCAGCACAAAGGGGCAGCCGAAATTCATATCAAGTCATTTAGATATTTTAGACAGCTTTTGAGCTTTCCTTAGTCTTTAAGTTTTCTCTTTAGATATTTTGTAAGAACTTGGCTTCTCTTGTTCATGGAGGGCTAATTCATCAAATCAATCCAGGTTTTGGCTGTTCTGATTATTGGTTTTGAGATTATGTGTTGTTGTTATTCATTTAGTTGTTAATCAAGTTCTTCAATCCTCTGAAATATTCTGTTTGAATTGCTTAATTTGAATTTCGATTTTCATATTCTGTTTGCATGTGATACAAGAGGGTTGTATGGTTAATTAATGTTTCTGAGCTTTTGGATGGATTAATTACCTTGGCTGGATCATGGACTTAGGTAAAACTGGACTTGAATGTTTGCTTAATTCATTTAGTCTTAGTTAAAACCGAATTCTGGTTGCTTAACCAGTGGACATCCATAGAACATTGAGAGGCTTCTTGATATGTTTTAAAGGCCAAGAACATGGTTAATAATTGAATGGATCATTGGAAATCAAGGATGGACTAAAATTAGAATCAGTTAAGACTTGGATTGGTTGTTTTCCCTAAAACTTTACCACTTATAATTAATTTCTGTCAAACACTTGAACAAACAAAACCCCCCTGTTGATATGGTTCTTAATATGATTCACTAAATAGAACAATCCTTAGGTTCGACTTAAGGCTGCCTTATGCTACAAGTAGCTTAGATAACCGACCTTAAACTTTAACTAATTTGAGGAGCTTCGGCAGCTCATCAACTACCTCTTTAGCAAAAATCTCAGCCACTTTTTTTGCTGTATAGGGATGCTTCAGCAGAATGAAGTGAGAATATTTTGATAGTCTGTCTACCACTACTAAAATGGCTTCAAAACCTCGGGATTTTGGAAGACCCGTGACAAAATCCATCAAAAGGTCTTCCCAAACAAGATTGGGAATATAAAGAGGTTGTAAGAGTCCTCCGGGAGAAAGGGCAGCATATTTCTGTCGTTGACAAGTGTCACACGACTTAACAAATTCCTGAATTTGTTTCTTCATTCCCACCCAATATAAATTTTCTGCAAGCCTCCTATATGTGCGAAGGAAACTAGAATGACCACCTAAGGATGTGGAATGGAACTCTTGTAAGAGTTGGGAAATCCATGGTGACTTAGCAGGAATCACTAATCTATGCTTATAGAACAGAATACCTTGTTGGTAAACAAAACCAGGTCTAGAGTTAGAATTCTGTTGTAGATCAGAGATGATGTTTTGAAGGTAGGGGTCTAAATGCACCTCCTTGAGCACCGATGTTCCTTCTAACTAGACAGGAAAAGAAATCAGGCCATTAATCTCCCCACCTTCAGGAATTCAGGATAATGTGTCTGCTGCCTTATTCTCAGGTCCAGGATTGTAGACTATCTCGAAATAATAGCCTAGCAATTTAGCCATCCAACACTGCTGATCAGGAGTAGTGATCCTCTGATGAAGTAGGTGTTTTAAACTCTTCTGATCTGTATAAACCACAAAGTGTCTCCCCAAAAGGTAGGGTCTCCAATGCTGCACAGCCATAGCCAAAGCCATAATCTCCTTCTCATAAGTAGACTTAGACAAGGTGTTATCCGATAAGGCCTTACTGAAATACGCAAGAGGCCTTCTTTGTTGCATAAGGACTGCTCCTAGTCCTCTACCCGACGCATCACACTCTACTTCAAAAGGATAAGTAAAATTTGGTAAGGCTAAGACCGGTGATGTAGTCATGACCCTCTTAAGTGTCTCAAAAGCTTCTTAGGCTGCTGCTCCCCAATGAAATCCCTCTTTTTTTGTTAATTCGGTGAGAGGTTTAGCTATTTTACCATACCCCTGGATGAACTTCCTATAATAACCTGTCAGTCCCAAAAACCCTCTCACACCCTTCACATTTTTAGGAACTGGCCAATTTAGCACACTTATAATTTTCTCCAGATCCATTGCTACACCTTGTCCGGATATGATGTGCCCCAAATATTCAATGGAACTCCATGCCAAGCTACACTTTTTGTTGTTAACCACCAAGCTATTGAGTCTCATTATTTCTAACACCTTAGATAAATGTATCAAGTGGGTTTGCCAATCTGGACTGTAAACCAGAATATCGTCAAAGAAGACAAGAACAGACCTTCGAAGACAAGGTCTAAAGACATCATTCATAGTTGACTAAAAAGTGGCAGGGGCATTGGTAAGCCCGAAGGGCATAACCAAATACTCGTAGTGGCCTTCATGTGTTATGAATGCAGTTTTATGAACATCTTCTTCTTTTACTCTGATTTGGTGAAAACCCGACTTAAGATCGAGCTTAGTCAAGAACCAAGCATCATGTAGTTCATCCCAAAACAACTTTATTATCTTGCTGCTATTTTTTTTAAGGCATAACACTTAACAATTCAGCCACAACCAATCAACCACAACTTGATGCTTTGTTTTTGTAAGAATTCACTCCCTTTTTAATTCAATGCAATGCTCTTCAATTCCTAAGGGTTGGGTAGGACATGGTTTTACACTTAGGCTTGGAATGAGCTACACATGAAAGAAAGGGTCATTAGGCTCAAAAAGGGGTAATCAAAGGATAACATTAAGATTAGATATTTGGTCAAGTAGCTTCTCAAAGAAAGGGATGCCTTAATCATTTTTATGCATGCATATGCAATTGTAACCTCAACTGAGAAACAGAACAAGTTCTAGAGTGAAAAATTGATAGATGAAAATACACAAGAAAGAATCATGACATATGGCTCAAATCCTCACAGCTATTAGACTACCAAGAATCAAATCATCCAAATCAAATTTGTTGTCATATCACTTAAATTCAAGAAGCAAGATTTATTATCCACTCATGTTGTAGCACTTTAGAATCAAAATCGCTTCAAACTATTCTCTTCACAACTCTTAAGTTAATTGGAAAGAACCAAAAAAATTTAAAAATAAAATAGAAAAACATCAAACAAAAAAGGAAGCAGAAAACAGTAAACAGAAAATTAAAGACATCATTCAAAAAACCTAAAAACAGTAAAACATAAAATTAAACATAAAACAGAAAATTAAACAAAAAACAGCGAACATAACAGAAAATAAAACAAAGAAACTTAAAAACAGCATAGTAGGCTAATCTCCCCCTCACTTAAATTGTTGCAGTGTCCTCAATACAAAGCACAAAGCAAACAGTAAAAGTAAGACAATAAAAATAAAAGAGAAGGAGAAAGAAAATAGCCTGTGGTTTTAAGTCTCATAGAGGGCAGTAGACAAGTGCACCTCCTCCACCACTTGCTCTTGAAAACCCTCATAAAAAGGTTTCAGCCGATGTCTGTTTGCTGGGAAGGTCTTGTTGGTGGCCTCATTCTTGATCTCAATTGCACCATAAGGAAAGACATGAGTCACCACAAAAGGACCCATCCATCTAGAATGAAACTTGCTGGGCATTAGCTTGAGACGGGAGTTATAGAGCAGCACTTTCTGACCAATGTGAAACTCTTTTCTGAGCAACATCATGTCATGGATAGCCTTGGTCTTTTCTTTATAGATTCTGAAATTCTCATAAGCCTCAAACCAGATTTCTTCAAGTTCTTGCAGGTGGAGCTTCCTTTGTGATCTGGCTTAGGCTAAATCAAGATTATACTGCTTCACTGCCCAATACGCCCTATGCTCGATCTCTACTAGAAGGTAACATGTCTTGCCAAAGACTAGCCTATAAGGCGACATGCCTATAGGGGTCTTGTAGTCAGTCCAATAGGCCCACAATGCATCATCCAGATGTAGGCTCCAGTCTTTTCTGTTGAGCTAGACAGTCTTCTCTAAAATTAGCTTGATCTCTCTGTTGGACACCTCTGCTTGCCCATTGGTCTGTGGATGGTAAGGGGTTGACACCTTGTGCACCAGACCATACTTTCTCAACAAAGCAGCATGTACCTATTGTAGAAGTGAGAACCTCGGTCACTGATGATGGCTTTTGGAATGCCAAACCTACAAAAAATGTGAGTCCTGACAAAATCTAAAACAACACGAAAGTCGTCAGTCCGGATAGCCTTGGCCTATACCCATTTGGAAACATAATCCATAGCTAAAAGAATGTACAAAAAACCAAAAGAAGTAGGGAAATGACCCATGAAATCGATGCCCCAAACATCAAATATCTCACAAAACAGCAAAGGCTGTTGAGGCATCTCATTCCTATAGGAAATATTACCTGTCCGTTGGCATTGGGCACAATTCTTATAAAAGTTGTATGCATCATGAAATAAGGAAGGCCAATAGAGTCCAAGTCTAAAATTTTTTGAGCAGTGCGTTGAGGTCCAAAATGACCACCGCATGTAGAAGTATGACAGAACTGTAAAATAGACTGAAACTCATGTCCAGGAACACACCTCCTAATTACTTGGTCACTACACAGTCTCCACAAATAGGGATTATCCCACACATAATGTTAGGCTTCACTTTTAAGCTTATATACTTGATGCTTCTTAAAATAAGCAGGTAACTTAGAAGCAACTAAGTAGTTTACCAAGTCAGCATATTAAGGATCTTTACCTTGCAGCTGATAAAGCTGCTCATCCGGAAAGGTCTCTCTGATGGGAAGGCTGTCCAAAGTACGTGGAATCCGACTCAGGTGATTTGCTACCAAGTTCTCAGCTCCACTCTTGTCTCTGATCTCAAGGTCTAATTCTTGCAAAAGCAGCATCCATCTAATGAGCCTAGGCTTCGCATCCGGCTTCTTGAACAAGTACTTCAAAGTTGCATGGTCAGAGAAAGCAATTACTTTAGAATTAAGTAAATATGAACGAAATTTATATAAAGCAAACACAACAGCAAGAAACTCTTTCTCAGTGGTGGTGTATTTGGCTCGGGCAGCATCCAAAGTGCGAGGCATAATAAATCATGTGGGACAGTTTATCCACTCGTTGTGCAAGGACAACGCCTACTTCAAAGTTTGATCCATCACACATCAGCTTGAAGGGAAACTCCCAATTCGGTGGCTGCATGATGGGAGGGGAGGTAAGACTTTGCTTCAGCTGATCAAAGGCTACTTTGCATTGTCTATCAAATTTGAAATCCACTTCTTTTTGGAGAAGCCTAGACAGTGGAAGGGCAATCTTGCTGAAGTCTTGGATGAATCGCCAATAAAACCCTGCATGACCAAGAAAGGATGCACTTCCCGCACAGAAGTGGGGTAGGGTAAAGAGGCAATAACATCTATTTTAGCCTTATCTACTTCAATTCCTTTGCTAGAAACTACATGCCCTAAGACTATGCCTTGTTCTACCATGAAGTGACATTTCTCAAAATTAAGAACAAGGTTAGTCTCAATGCATTGATCAAGTACTCTAACAAGGCTATCTAAACATGCATTAAAAGAAGAGCCAAACATAGTAAAATCGTCCATGAATACTACCATACAGTGTTCCAAAATGTCAAAAAATATGTTCACCATACACCGCTGGAATGTACCAGGGGCATTACACAGGTCGAAAGGCATCTTCCTATATGCAAATATGCCGAATGGACAGGTAAAGGTTGTCTTCTCCTGATCCTCCGGGGCTATGTGAATTTGGAAATAGCTTGAGAAGCCATCTAGGAAGCAGTAATAGGACCTCTTTGCCAACCTCTCTAGCATCTGATCTATGAAAGGAAGAGGGAAGTGATCCTTCCTTGTCTCTTGGTTGAGTCTTCTATAATCAATGTAGACGCGCCAACTATTTTGCACTTTAGTGAGGATCAACTCATTCTTCTCATTGGCTACCATAGTGATGCCACTTTTCTTGGGAACCACTTGCACTGGACTTACCCCTTTGCTGTCTGAGATGGGGTAAATAATGTCAGCTGATAACAGCTTCTCATTTCTTTCTTGACCACATCCAAAATCAATGGCTTAAGTCGCCTTTGGGGCTGCCTCACTGGTTTAGCCTCTTCCTTCAATAAAATCGGATGCATGCAGGTGGAAGGGCTAATGCTAGGAATGTCTGCAAGTGTCCATCCAATGGCTATCTTCCGCTGCTTCAAAATCTACAACAACTTCTCTTCTTGTTCAGGTTGCAGATTATTGGCTATGATGACTGGTAGCTTCTCTTCTGCTTCTAGGAAGGCATACTTGAGATGGTCAGGTAACGGTTTCAGCTCAAGAATGGGTGGCTGCTGCACAGAGGGAACTAGTTTGGTTGGAGAAAGCAAGTCTGCTGTGTGAAGCTCAGAAACACCTGCAAGCTCTGCACTATGCTCCAAAATAGTCTCATCATATCTCATATATGCAGAAATCTCAGAACATGCAACCAAACTCCCATCACAATCAGCACATGCAGAACACTCTAAAGTATCAAGCAAGCCTACTATGTCAAGAAATTTAACTACCAAATCAGCATGTACATCATCAACTAGCAGGTCTATGACATCTATTTAAAAAATAGAATATTCTTTCAGAGGATGTTTCATGGCATCAAAGAGATTAAATTGAATCACAGTATCACCAAATTCCATGGAAAGGGTAATATCATGCACATCAATTATGGTTTTAGCAGTTTTTAGGAAGGGTTTACCTAAGATCAAATGGCCATGTCCAGATGTAGACTCGTCCTCCATATTCAACACATAAAAATCAATTGAAAAAATTAATCATTTACCCTAACCAAGATATCCTCAAGAAGTTTTGCAGGATATGTTGTGCTTTTGTTGGCAAGCTGAATAACCACTCCAGTAGGCTTCAACTCTCAAATCTGCAATGATGAATAGATGGACTTAGGCATCACTTTGACTGAAGCACCCAGATCTAACATAGCATTGGTGAATTGCTTGTCTCCAATGGTGCAAGGAATGGTAAACGTTTGATGAGCTGCCGAGGCTCCTCAAATTAGTGAAAGTTTAAGGTCGGTTTACCTAAGCTACTTGTAGCATAAGGCAACCCTAAATCGAACCAAAGGATTACTCTAATTAGTGAATCAGAATTAGGAACATATAAACAAGGAGGTTTTGTTTGGTTGAAGTGACTAACAAAAATTAATTAAAATTGGTAAACTTTAAGGAAAACAACAAATTCAAGTCTAACTGATTCTGATTTTAATCCATCATTGATTTCCAAGAATCCATTCAATGATTAACCTAGTTCTTGGCCTTTAAAACACATCAAGAAGTCTCTCAGTGCTCGATGGATATCCACTAGTTAAGCAACTAGAATTCGGATCAACTAAGACTAAATGAATTAAGCACTCATTGAAATCTAGTTTAACCTAAGTCCAGAATCCAGCTAAAGGTAATTAATCTGTCCAAAAACTTAGAAATATTATTCAACCTTTAATTTCCTCTTTTATCACATGTTATTAAGCAATCAACACATGAAAATCCAAATCCGAATTTAAGCAATTCAAACAGAATATTTCAGAGGAAGCAAAGAAATAGATTAACCACTAAATGAATAATGATAACACATCATTTTACACTATTTATTTCCCTTATACTTAGTCTTTTAGTGTATGTTTCTAGTGATTTTTATGGCCTTTAGATATGTTTTGTACATTTGGACTTGTTGGTGCTTATAGATTTTAATTGCTTAACTGTTAAATTCTGGCACTGCATATGTTTTTCATCATATCTTTGGCTACAGATGTCCGATTGATGTGATTCCAGTTTCGTTGGAAAGCTGACAGAAAATTTTACATTTCATATGAAGATCCCAGAAGCTGATTCTCGCGTATGGACAACTAAAATTCGTATGCAAACAGTCCAGATTTTCTGCATCCGCCCAGCATTGACTGATTCCTTTCCTTAAGCCTGCCTATTGGACCAGAGCATGTTTATTTGGGCCAACATCTGCTTATTGGGCCAGCACACATGACACTAGGGCTTGATCATGTTTTTAGCCATTAATAATTTAGGAAACTAGGTTTATTTTGTAATTAGGAAACCATTAGGAAACCTAGAGGAGACAGCCAGCCAGTATTTATTCTCAAGTTGTTGAGGCAAATAAGACCAATCAGAAGAGATACGAAATTACCTTGAGCAGTTGCTGCCTCCTATTTTCTGAGTTTGTTTTTCTACTTTTGCCTTGTGTTTAAGCCTTCAATGGAGGGCTAAGTTCGTTTGTAATCAATTCAAGAGGAGCCAAACTTAATAATCCAGAATTCCTGTGCTTCAACCGGGTTTGATTTAATCTAATTTGAATTACTACTTCTTCCCTTCTTTATGTGATTGAATGATATTTTAATTGCATGCATGCTTTGTATGAATTTAAATCAGTTAATTAGATTCATAACAGTAATAAGATTGATAATCATACTTTAAAGGTCTTTAATATATGGTTAACTTGGATAATTCAGTTATTAAATTAATCTGGACTTAGTGATATAGAGCGGTTGCCTAGAGTCTTAATTCCATGATTAATTGAATCCTGATTGGTAAATCAGTAGGAATTCTAGGTGTTACTGTTAGGGGTTCCAGGTAACACTTAACCAAGAATTAAATCAGATCTAGGTTATCTTTAGTGAACAAGGATGGATTAAGGTTTGGTTGTCTGCTTGAGTTGATTGCGTTTTCTCTTATCTGACTAAATTCTGTTTACTGCTTTCTAAACTCTTATTATTCTGCATTCAACATAAAACCCCCCATATTCTGTTCTTGCTTAAGTTTTTAATAGATTAATTGTTCTGGTAAATTCTTGGGAGACGACACTGGTTGCATCCTATACTACAATTTAGTTGCAATTAGTATTGTAATTTTGTACTGTTCGGCACCCGACAAAATTTTGGCCCCGTTGCCGGGGAATTCATCTAACATATTAATCCTCTTAGGACTCTTTTGTTACTATTTTGTTTGCTTATTTTTCTTGTTTCTGGTAATTTTCCTTCATTCGTTTTCATCCTGTTCTACTTTCTTTCCTATTTTGTTTTCCTTATCTGTTTAAGTTTTCTTTCCTTGTTTAGTGTTTCTGTTTCTATATTGTTTTTTTTATTCTGACTAACTGGGATTGAGCTGCACATTAGTGGATAGAGGAATTGCATTGTGAGGTGAACTTTGTGCTGTTATTGTCCTTGTTTAGCCTCCTTTGCCATTATTCTGTCTCATTTGCCATTTTTGTTCACTTTTTGGCAAAGCTTTCTATACTTTCTGAGCATTGTGGTGATAGTTTTTTTTTGTTTTGTTTTGTTTCCTTTGATGTTGTAGGGTTCCATTGTGTGAATTTTGGTGCCTTGGTGCTAGTTTCCCTTTGTTTTCCCTTTGCTTCGGTTTGATTTAGTGGGTTTCGCGTGTATTGTTCCGGCCAAAATTTTGTGCTCCGATTGACTTGACACTTGGTCAGTTGAAGAAAAATGGCCTAACAATCAATAATTATGGCATAAGCCATGAGGTATGTGTTTTTAAGCCGAATTCCATCGTTTTGACCACTTTTTCAATTTTCTAAGATTTTTTATTTGATTTTTGACTTTCTTTTTCATCAAGCTTTCATACTGTGGTAGTAGAAATTTTTTTAAAAATGTTTAGATGGGTCAACTAGTGTTATTTTGGTGTCTTTTTTCCTTATTCTAGTGCTTTTGGTGTGTTTTTGTTTTTACCCTTTTCTTTCACTGCTTCATTTTGTAGTTCATTAAGTTTTCATTCTGTGGTGGTCTCATTTTTTAAAAAAAAAAATATTTAGATGCCTTAACTAGATTTATTTTATTATGTTTTTGCTTTTATTTTGTGCATTTTGTGTATTTCTCTTTTAGTTCAATTCTGTTACTTTTTGTATAACTTTGTATGTTATTTTGTATGTTGGTGTGTTTTGGTGTTCTGTAATTTTTTTCATGCTAGGTTCTTATTCCACTAGAAGAGTGGAAGAGGTTGTTGCATCACTTGCTAATCAATAGAGGATGGAGCATAGAATTGATGAATTAACCTCATTGGTGAGACAATTAGCAATGACCCAACATCAACAACCAGCCATGCAGCTAATCCAATTTTGTGACATGTGTGCTTACACCTCTCATCCTACCAATGTATGCCCTACATTTCAAGATGATGATTATGGATTTCACGATCCTTTTGTAGTTGCATGGCAGTAGCCTATATATGATCCATACTTCAATGCCTATAACTTTGATTGGAGAGATCATATTAATTTGATATATGGCAACGCAGCCCCACTATAGCAGTATTGACAACCGTTCGAGCAACCTATGCAACAACCGAGTCCAACATGCATAGAACCTAAACTTTCAATTGAGGACTTGGTGAAGCAATTGGCCACTCATACCATTCAGTTCCAGCAGAGGACAGAGGCCGCCATGCAAAATTTAGATAGCTAGATTGGACAATTGGCATCCTTAGTGAGTCAACTGCAGCCCCAAGGTTCTAAAAAAATTCCTTCACAGACAATTCTAGAACCAACTGAAAATTCTATGCTAGAACCAATTGAACCTCAACCTACAAACAAGCCACAGATAACAGAGAAAGCTGTCCCTGATTTAGTGACCTTAGAATCCGAGAGAGCCATTCAGTCCAAGAAGACAGAGGAGGATTTAGTCGAAGAGGTCTACAATGAGTTAGATTTTGAAGAAGACTCTCAAGAGACAACCCAAAATGAACTTGACAAGGGTCCTACGGTCAATTCTACACTCTTTCCTACTTTAACACAACCTGATTTTAATTGTGAGCTTGCTGAAAAGTTGTTCCAACATGACCCTAAGCTTGTAGTTATGGTGAATGCATGTGATGATTTAAGCACTAATATTGAAGGGTTAGGTGATTTCATGCTTCTTACTTCTTCACATGCTAGAGTACTAGGTATAGATCATGTTAGAACCTTAGTTGCAAGTGCATATTTTGATGTTGGTAGAATGAGTGCAGGTAATACATGGGCTGTCCAAGCCAACCATAGGCTAAACTATTCTTCAAATGGGGAGAAAAAGATGTTGTCGTTTGCCAATTCTTTACAAGAATCTAAGTGTCATCTTGAGCCTTGCATGAACAATATGTTGTGTGACACCAATATATTTTGTAAAGATGAACTTAAACATGACTGTTATAGACTTAGATTTGTAGTATATGATTATTCGCCTTCTTTTAGATTTATATATAGGGACCATGGATGGTTGTATATACCTAACAAGATTTTTCATGTTTCTCATGCTTTAGGTGGGATTGTAAATTTTTTGCTGCACATTGCCTTTGGTGATCTTTTGAATGCTTGTTTTGCTGAATTTTTAAGTCAAGGGCTAAGTTTAGTTGCTTCTAGTTTTACATTGCTTGCTTCTTTTATGCCCTTATATATTTTTATGCTTTCATGTTATTTATAAGATTTTCAGTTTTGTTTTGTCTTTTAAGGGCTTTGTGAGAATGGTTTTTGACCCAGGTATCTTGCTTTGCTTGTTGCAAATATAGGAAGGAACTTGGTTGTTAACTGATAAAGGAATTTGATTCGTGCAAGAAGCTATTTTTCTCACTTGATAAGGATGTTTTTTCTCTCTCTTTTATTTTACTTGTCTTATTTGATTGGTGATAACTGTTAAGCTTTTACATTGAGGACACTGTAAAAATTTAAGTGTGGGGGAGGGATTAGCCTGATGTGCTATTTTTATGCTTTCTGTTTTGCTATTTTTAAGTTTCTGTTTCTATTTTAATTTCTGTGTGTTTCTGTTTTCTGTTTTAAGCATAGTTTTCTGTTTTGGTGTTTTTAAAAACTTTCTATATGTTGTTTTCTGTTATTTAATTCACTGTTTTACTGTTTTTAGAATTTCTGCTCACTGTTTTCTATGCTTTTAGCATGTTGTTTCACTGTTTTCTGTTATTCTACTTTGCTGTTTTTGTCATTTAAAATTATGTTTTCTTTTGCTTTGCTATTTTTCTGTTTTGTTTTTAGAATTTTCTGGTTCTTTCCAATTAATTTAAGAGTTGTGAAGAGAGTAATTTGAAGCAATTTTGATTCTAAAGTGCTACAAGATAAGTGGACAATTATCTTGCTTCTTAGATTTAAGTGATATGGCAACAAAATTTGATTTGGATGAGTTTATTCTTGGTAGTCTTATAAGCTGTGAGGATTTGAGCCATATGTCATGATTCTTTCTTGTGTGTTTTCATCGATAGTTGAGGTTACATTTGCACATGCATGCATAAAAGTGATTAAGGCATTCCTTTCTTTGAGAAGCTACTTGACCAAATAGCTAACCTTGATGTTATCCTTTGATTTCCCCTTTTGAGCCTAATGATCTTTTCTTTCATGTGTAGCTCATTGCAAGCCTAAGTGTAAAACCATATCCTACCTAACCCTTAGGAATTGAAGAGCATTGCATTGAATAAAAAGGGAGTGAATTATTTAAAAAAAAAAAAAAAAGAGCATCAAGTTGTGGCTGAATTGTTAAATGTTATGCTTCAAAAAGAGGAAGAAAAATGAAAGAAAGAAATATATAGCAGCAGAAAAAGAATAAAGTTGTTTTGGGAAAAGAAAAAAATGAGTTGAAGCCCAAAAGTCAAGATGCATAAAGTACTTGAATTTCTCCATTATTAGATGCTCTTTGTGATTCCTTGGGTGCTTTAGCCATTTTTCCATATTATTGTCATCCCTTTACCTTTCCCCATTACAACCCTTTAAAAGTCCTTTTGATTTGTGTTATGCATGTGACATAAGTAGTGGAGATTGAGAATATGAACAAGCTTATGGTAGTGTGATTTTTGATAGGATGATTTGAGAGAAACACTTACCTTAGACACTTGAGGGAATTGAGAGCATTGATTTATCTTGTGAGAGACTATTTACTTTGACTCATTCCTATTAAAAGAAATTATCATGTTGTGTGTTCTCTAGTTGTCAAGAGATGTTGTTCCATGAGGGTTGCTATTTTTTTAAGTTTGAATTATTTTCTTACCTTAATCTTTGCATTCTTGATTTGATTGGAGAGCTGTTTTCTTATTCTAGTTAGTTTATTTCTTGTGATTTTGCTCAGGAGTGCAAAAAGCTAAGTGTGGGAGAATTTAATAACACATCATTTTACACTATTTGTTTCCCTTATACTTAGTCTTTTAGTGTGTGTTTCTAGTGATTTTTATGGCCTTTAGACATGTTTTGTAGATTTGGACTTGTTAGTGCTTATAGATTTTAATTGCTTAACTGTTAAATTCTGGCACTGCTTATGTTTTTCATCATATCTTTGGCTACAAATGTCCGATTGATGTGATTCTAGTTTCTTTGGAAACCTGACAGAAAATGATACATTTCATATGAAGATCCCAGAAGCTGATTCTCGCATCTGGACAACTGAAACTCACGTGCAAAAAGTCTAGATTTTCTGCATCCGCCCAGCATTGACTGATTCCTTTCCTTAGGCCTGCCTATTGGACCAGAGCATGTTTATTTGGGCCAACATCTGCTTATTGGGCCAGCACACGTGACACTAGGGTTCATCATGTTTTTAGCCATTAATAATTTAGGAAACTAGGTTTATTTTGTAATTAGGAAACCTAGAGGAGACAGCCAGCTAGTATTTATTCTCAAGTTGTTGAGGCAAATAAGACCAATCAGAAGAGATACGAAATTACCTTGAGCAGCTGCTGCCTCCTATTTTCTGAGTTCGGTTTTCTACTTTCGCCTTGTGTTTAAGCCTTCAATGGAGGGCTAAGTTCGTTTGTAATCAATTCAAAAGGTGCCAAACTTAATAATCCAGAGTTCCTGTGCTTCAACCGGGTTTGATTTAATCTAATTTGAATTACTACTTCTTCCCTTCTTCATGTGATTGAATGATATTTTAATTGCATGCATGCTTTGTATGAATTTAAATCGGTTAATTAGATTCATAACAGTAATAAGATTGATAATCATATTTTAAAGGTCTTTAATATATGGTTAACTTGGATAATTCGGTTATTAAATTAATCTGGACTTAGTGATATAGAGCGGTTGCCTAGAGTCTTAATTCCATGATTAATTGAATCCTAATTGGTAAATCAGTAGGAATTCTAGGTGTTACTATTAGGGGTTCTAGGTAATACTTAACCAAGAATTAAATCAGATCTAGGTTATCTTTAGTGAACAAGGATGGATTAAGATTTGATTGCCTGCTTGAGTTGATTGCGTTTTCTTTTATTTGACTAAATTCTGTTTACTGTTTTCTAAACTCTTATTATTCTGCATTCAACATAAAACCCCCCATATTCTGTTCTTGCTTAAGTTCTTAATAGATTAATTGTTCTGGTGAATTTTTGGGAGACGACACTGGTTGCATCCTATACTACAATTTAGTTGCAATTAGTATTGTAATTTTGTACGGTTTGGCACCCGTCAAATAACAATCAAAGCATAATCTGAAAATTGATAATCAAAATAGCCAAAACCTGGATTAATTTGAGTATTCAGCCCTCCATGAACAAGAGGAACCAAGTTTACAAAATATCTAGAGAGAAAACTTAGAAACTAAGAAAACAAAAAAAGTTGTCTGCAAAATATCCTAATTGAATTTCGGCTGCCTCCTTCTGAGCATATATGCCTCCAAAAATACATGCACACCCAAATTTCCCTTAGGTCACACTTATTTCCATGGGCCTTAGCTTTCATTGGGCTTTGGTTTGGGCTCAATTGGACTTGTCATGAAGAAGTTAGGCCCATTTAAGTGCCAACAGGTTTCTGGAACCATCAGCCAACTTCGATAGGAAATAAGACCATCTAAACTATACAATCTGGTGAACTGGTCTGCATAATAAGTGAAGCTCTGTGTGTTCGCTTTCCAATGGGGCCAGTTTCAAGTCCATACGACACCTAAATCTCACGTTATAATCCAAACACTGTATGCGGGTCAGGATCCTGCGACAGCATGTCTTCTCTGGCTTCCAGGCTGCATATGACATTTTGGAAATTCGAATTGGCTTTGGAGGCCTGAATGAAAGTTGTAGATAATTCTCTCAGCTTTCCTACAAGGTATGATTCAAAATTTTAAGACATACAGAACTAAAGATATACATGAAACACAAAGACAACATAAAATGCTCAGTATTGCTGAAAAATGCAATTAGGCACAATTGGATCCAAACTCATGAAATGAGGCCCAAGCCCAATCAAATAGGCCCAAAAGAGGTTTAAGTAGCTAAATATGAGGGTTAACTACTGTATAAAAAGTGTGTTCATCAACGTTCCTGGATCAGTGCACTTGGATGGCAGGTTAGGTTGGATCATAGTTGAGATGTTTCTGCTCATGCTCACTTTCTCATTGCCCTTTAGTCTCCTCTTGTGGGTACACAAATCCTTCAGAAACCTTGCATACTTGGGAATCTATTTAATCGCTTCCAGGAGGAGGATATTGGCTTCCACCTTCCTGAAAGTGTCCATGATCTCTCTGTCCAACTCATGCTCAGCAATTTTCTTGGACTTTGTAACTCTATTAGGAAAAGGAAGAGGAATGCTGGAGGTAGAGCTCTCTGCCTGGTTCAGAAGGGAAGAAGATTGCTATTTTAGGATAGGTTTTTAGGCTACAGGGTCAGGACTTTTTTCTTGGACGGAATCTGTGACTGTGGAAAGTAGGCTAGGTTCTGGAACACTCACTTCCTTGCCACTACGCAGGGTTATGACACTCACATAGCCCCTCAGATTAGCAACTGTTCGAGAGGGTAAACTTCGGGAACCTTAGGACTTGAGTTCACTAATGGTGGCTGCAAGTTGACCTATCTGAGTCTCTAGGCTCTGAATACTAGTCTCATTCCTCCGTTGGAATTGGATGTTGTTGCTACCCAACTGCTTCACTAAATCTTCTAGGCTCAATTCTGCCTTGTTAGCTTGCTGCATAGGCTACTTCATTGGTGCTTCAAACTGCTGGTTGCTTGAACTTGCATTGTATCTAGGCTGTTGTGGCTGGTACATTTGTTGCTACTAGTAGGTTTGGCCAAAATTGCCTCTATACCTCAAGTTAGGGTGATCTCTCCAGCCAGGGTTGTATGAGAAGAGTAGGGGTCATATCCGGGCTGTTGGTAAGGTCTGCCAGGAAAGACACCAGCCACTACTTCAGTGTTATCCTGGAGAGTTGGGCAATGATCCGTCAGATGACTGGCTAGGGAACAAATTCCACATAGCTTGACATAAGCTTGAACTGGTGTGTGTCCCATTGCTAATTGTCTAACCAAAGAGGTCAATTCCTCCAAACGGTTCTCCACCCTCTGTGGATCTACCATCTACACCTCGTTCACTCCCTTAGCAGGAATAACCATCCTTGTGCTAAATTGTTGTGCATTGATTGCCATGTTGAATATTAAGTCTCTTGCAGCCGTAAGGATCTTGTCCACCAAGGCACCTCTAGAAGCAGCATCCACATAGCTCCTATCCATAGGAAGAAAACCTCTGTAGAAGTACTGTATGAGTGACTGGTCACCGATTTGGTGATGAGTATAGCTCCCAAACAGTTTCTCAAATCTCCCCTAGTATTCATGTAATGTCTTTCCACTGTGTTGCCTTATGCCACATATGTCTTTTCTGATGGCAGCAGCTCTTGAGGCAAAGAAGAAATTTTCAAGAAAGTACCTCTTCATGTCATTCCAGCATGTGATGATGGATGGCTGCAAGTAATATAGACAATCATTTGCTGCTCCATCTAATGAAAAGGGAAAGACCCTTAGCTTGATGTGCTCCTCTTGAATTGACTAAGGCTTTATGGTAGAACACACTATGTGAAATTCCTTCAAATGCTTGTGAGGATCTTCACCTGCAAGTCCATGAAACTTTGGGAGCAAGTGTATTAATCCAGATTTTAACTCAAAATTGGTATCTAAATCAAGATACTTAATACACAAAGGTTGGTAATTATCATTAGGGGCAATCAATTCCTTAAGAGTCCTAGCCCTAACATGCATGTCATTATTAGCCCTATTGGTAGTAGGATCATCCTCAGGATCAATGTTATTATCAGCCATAGTATGCTCTATATGATTAGGAGCTCTACATGCCCTAGCAAGTGTGCGGAAAGTTCTCTCTATTTCAAAATCAACTTCAAGTAGTTCAAAATGAGAGGACCGAGTCATACATCATGCAAATAAAGTGACACAAACACTCTAAAACACACTAGAACACACAAAAACAGAAAAATAGTAAAGCAATGAAAGAAAAGGGCAAAAACCAAAACACACCAAATACACTAGAAAAAGGCAAAAAGACACCAAAATAACATTAATTGATGCATCTAAACATTTTTAAAAAAATTTCTACCATCACAGCATGAAAGCTTGATGAAAATGAAACTCTAAAAAGCAAATAAAAATTCTTAAAAAAATGAAAAAGTGGTCAAAATGATGGAATTTGGCTTAAAAATGAAGACCAAATGGAACTAGTAATGACTATTGATTGTTGGCCCAATTTCCTTCAACTGACCAAGTTTCAAGTCAATCGGAGCACAAAAATTCTGTCCGAACAGTGCACCCGAAAACCACTAAATCAAACTGAAACAAATGGAAAACAAGGGAAAACTGGTACCAAAGCACCAAAATTCACACAATGGGAATCTAAAACAGCAAGGTAAACAAAACAATAAGAAAAACAATAATCACAGAGCTCACACAATATAGAAATTTTATCAAAAAGTGAACTAAGATAGCAAATGAGACAGAATAGCGGCAAAGGAAACAAAACAAGGGCAATAATAGCACAAAGTTCAGCTCACAGTGCTTCTCATAATGCAATTTCTTTGTCCACAACTTGCAGCTCAATCTAAGTTTGTGAGAATAAAAAATAACACAGAAACAGAAATAGAAAACAAGGGGAAAAAAACATAAACAGATAAGGAAAACAAAATAGGAAAGCAGGTAGAACAAGAGGAAAATAATCAAGAACAACTACCAGAAACAAGAAAAATAAGCAACCAAAACAGTAACAAAAGAGTCCTAAGAAGATTAATATGTTAGATGAAATCCCTGGTAACAACGCCAAAATTTTGACAGATGCCGAACCATACAAAATTACAATACTAATTGCAACTAAATTGTAGTATAGGATGCAACCAGTGTCGTCTCCCGAGGATTCATTAGAACAGTTAATCTACTAAGACTCCAACGTGAATAGAATAAGGGGTTTTGTGTTGAATGCAAAATAATAAGAGTTCAGAAAGTAGTAAACATAATTTAGTCAAGTAGAGAAAACGTAATCAACTCAAGCAGACAACCAAACCCTAATCCATCCTTGTTTACTAAAGATTATCTAAATCTGATTTAATTCTTGGTTAAATGTTACCTCGAACCCCTAACAGTAACATTTAGAATTCCTACTGATTACCAATAAGGATTCAATTAATCCTGGAGTAAAGAATTTAGGCAACCGCTTTATATCACTAAGTCCAGATTAATTTGAGAAACAAATTGTCCAAGTTAACCATATATTAAAAACCTTTAAAATATGATAACAATTTGATTACTATGATGAACTTAATCAACTGATTTAAATTCATATAACACATGCAATTAAAATACCATTTAATCACATTAAGATGAGAAGAAGCAATCAATCAAATTGTATTAAATCAAACCCGGATTGAAGCACAATAACTCTGGATTAACAAGTTTGGTTCCTCTTGAATTTATTACAGAAGTACTTAGCCCTTCATGGAAGGCTTAAACAAAAAGCAAAGGTCTAAACTCGAACTTAGGAATAGGAGGTAGCAACTTCAGATGATAATGTGGTGATCTCTATTATTTTCAACAACTTAAGAATAAATACTAGCTGGCTGCCTCCTCTAGGTTTCCTAATGGTTTCCTAATTACAAAATAAACCTAGTTTCCTAAATCTTTAATGGTAAAAACATGATTAAACCCTAGTGACATGTGTCCTAGCCCAAATAGTAGATATTGGCCAATAAACAGGTACTGGTCTAATAGGCAAGCCCAAGGAATGGAATAAGTCGATGCTGGGCGGATGCAGAAAATCTGGACTGCTTGCACGTGAATTTAAGTTGTCCAGACGTGAGAATCAGCTTCTAGGCTCTTCATATGAAAGGTAGCACTTTCTGTTAGATTTCCTACAAAACTGAAATTGCATCAATCAGACATATGTAGCTCAAGATATAGTGAAAAACGTAAGTAGTGCTAGAAATCAACAATTATGCAATTAAAATCCAAAAGCACCAATCAGTCCAATTCCACAAAATTCGTCTATGGGCTATGGAAATCAGCAGAAACACACACTAAAAAAATCTAAGTATAAAGGAAACAAATAGTGTAAAATAATATCTTATCACCACTCCTAACGATGATTGCACTCACATTCTTCCCATTTGGATTTGGAATGGTTTGTGAGGAAAGTTGGCCAGAACCTGAAGCTTGCAATTGACTAATTGATGAAGCTAATTGGCCAATCTATGTCTCCAACTTCTGTATGGTTGATGAACACACTTTTTATACAATAGTTATCCCTCATACTTAGTCTTTTAAACCTCTTTTGGGCTGAATTGAGTAGACTTAGACCTCATTTGATGACCTTGGATCCATTTGTGCCTAATTGCAATTTCCAGCAATACTGAGCATTTTATGCTGTCTCTGTGTTTCGTGCATATCTTGAGTTCTGTATGTCTAAAAATTCCGAGTCATACCTTGTAGGAAAGCTGAGAGAATTTTCTACAACTTTCTTTCAGGGCTCCAAAGCCAATTCGGACGTCCAGAAGGTCATATGCAGCCTGGAAACCAGAGAAGACATGCTATAGCAGGATCCTGACCTACATGCAGTGTTTGGGCCATAAATTGAGCTGTGGATGTCATATGGACTTGAAACGGGTACCATTGGAAAGCTAACATACAGAGCTTCAATTTTTGTGAAGACCGGTTCACCATATTTTATATTTAAGATGGTCTTATTTGTGGTAGAAGTCGGCTGATGGTTCCAGACACCTATTGGCACTTAAATGGGCCTAACTTCCTCATGACAAGTCCAAATGGGCCCAAACCAAAGCCCAATTAAAGCTAAGGCCCATGGGAACAAGTGTGCCCTAAGGGCAATTTGGGTGTGCATGTAATTTGGGAGGTCTATATCAGCACAAAGGGGCAGCCGAAATTCATATGAAGTCATTTAGATATTTTAGACAGCTTTTGAACTTTCCTTAGTATTTAAGTTTTCTCTTTAGATATTTTGTAAGAACTTCGCTTCTCTTGTTCATGGAGGGCTAATTCATCAAATCAATTCAGGTTTTGGCTGTTCTGATTATTGGTTTTGAGATTATGTGTTGTTGTTATTCATTTAGTTGTTAATCAAGTTCTTCAATCCTCTGAAATATTCTGTTTGAATTGCTTAATTCGAATTTAGATTTTCATATTCTGTTTGCATGTGAGACAAGAAGATTGTATGGTTAATTAATGTTTCTGAGCTTTTGGATGGATTAATTACCTTGGCTGGATCATGGACTTAGGTAAAACTGGACTTGAATGTTTGCTTAATTCATTTAGTCTTAGTTAAAACCGAATTCTGGTTGCTTAACCAGTGGACATCCATAGAACATTGAGAGGCTTCTTGATATGTTTTAAAGGCCAAGAACATGGTTAATAGTTGAATGGATAATTGGAAATCAAGGATGGACTAAATCAGAATCAGTTAAGACTTGGATTGGTTGTTTTTCCTAAAACTTTACCACTTACAATTAATTTCTGTCAAACACTTGAACAAACAAAACCCCCATGTTGATATGGTTCTTAATATGATTCACTAAATAGAACAATCCTTTGGTTCGACTTAGGGCTGCCTTATGCTACAAGTTGCTTAGGTAACCGACCTTAAACTTTAACTAATTTGAGGAGCCTCGGCAGCTCATCAATGCTAGCTCCAGTGCTCTATTGGAATTGAAGATTTTTGGCTGCCAACTGCTTTATGAGCTCTTTTAGGTTAGGTGCAGATTGGCCAAAGGCGGTGGCTTGCTCCTTGGCAGGTTGGAATGGTTGTGGTACTTTATTCTAGAATCTTGGTGGCCTATTTTGGTATGATTGGTAAGGCTGGGAACTATGTTGTTGTTGTGGCTGCATGTTGTCATATCTCATGTTAGGATGGTCTCTCCAACCAGGGTTGTAAGTGGTAGAAAAAGGATCATGTCTTGGCTGGTGAGGCTGGTAATACTCGGATTGAGAATACTGAGGCTTGTTAGGGAAAACATTGGTTGCAGCTGCTGTTTGGTTAGGATAAGCAGAGGCATTCTCTTAAAGGGTAGGACAAGTTTCAATAGAGTGGGAGGTACAAGAATATATGCCACAAACTCTGAGTGGTTGTACTGGTTGCATGGCAGGTTCTTGATATTGCCCCATGGCTAACTGCCTCACCAAGAATGTCAACTCATCAAGTCTATGCTCCACCCTCTATTGGTCAACAGTTGATACAACAACCTCATTGAGTCCTCTAGTGGTATGAATCATCCGAGCACCAAACTATTGGAAATTGTCGGCCATTTTAGAAATTAAATTTATGGCAGCCTTTAGGGTTTTGTCCACCAATGCTCCTCCACTGGCAGCATTAATCATACATCTATCCATAGGCCAGAAGCCTTCATAGAAATACTGGAGCAATAACTTGTCACTAATCTAATGGTGAGGGCAACTTGAGCATAACTTAGTGAATCTTTCTCAATATTCATGCAAGGTCTCTCCCGGAAGCTGCCTTATACCACAAATGTCTTTTCTAATTACAGCAGTCCTAGAGGCAGGGTAAAACTTCTCAAGGAATAGTCTCTTCATGTCATTCCAATTCATAACCGAGCCTTGTGAAAGGTAATACAACCAATCCTTGGCTGCATCCGCAAGGGAGAAAGGGAATGCCCTAAATTTGACATGCTCTTCAAAAATTCCTTGTGGCTTCACGGTGGAACATACCACATGGAATTCCTTCAGATGCTTATGGGGATCCTCGCCTGCAAGGCCGTGGAACTTTGGAAGCAAGCGGTAATAAAGTATGCAGATCAAGAGTCAGGTTCTGATGAATAATTGCAAACAATTGATGGTGATATTCCTCATAATAGCTTCTATGCATTATCTGGTATGCCAATGTCTCAGACATTGAGGTTTATTGGATCCATTGGAAAAAATTCAGTTCAAATTCTAGTAGATAGGGCTAGTACTCACAATTTTATACAATTAAGATTGGTATCCTTATTGAAACTTTCGTTTTCTGTCCATAATAAATTTGGAGTCCTAGTGGAAAATGGAGACACCTTGGGTTGTGAAGGTGTATGTATTAATGTTCTAATAAAAATTCAGAAACATATTTTCTTTGTTGGTCTGTTTCTTCTACCAATACAAGGGGTAGAAATAGTACTTGGAGTTCAATGGCTCAGCTTATTGGGAACTACTAACATGAATTATCAGCAACTGTTCATGAAATTCTAGTGGGAAGAGAAACCAGTTCATGTGCAAGGAGATAAGCAATGGATGTCAAAACCTCTACCTCTTCACCAGTTGAGAAAGTTGCATAATAAAGATCAGATTGTTGCTTGTGTTCACTTGCTCTTGGAGCCTGTCACAACGTACCCGAAGGGTACCTAAGACGCGGATGGCACACTTAGAAAAAAGATTAGTTTTTGAAGAAAATTTTGAGTCGTCACCAATTGTATTAAGAAAATAGGAAATAATTGGAAAATCGCTTTTGAATTTTTAAAAAATAGTTTACGAACTAGAGAGAGTTCAGGAGTCAATTTGTATGTGGGAAAGATGTTACGTATCTTTTAACACCTGTCTAAAAGACAGTTTTCTGAAATTAATTGTGCGAACATGATATGGCCAAAAATATATATTATTCATTCCTCAAATAATAAACTACACAAATGAATAAGAATACTGACAACAAATTTAAACGTAAAATGCATACAACTAACATGCCCTAAATCCTTCCACCCATTCCTTGCATATTGCATCTTTTGGCATGACATTTATGCTTACCTAGAAACGATAGAGTGGGCCACCAGATATGCAGATAGATCGCCCTATCCCTTCATGATAAGTAATAGGTCAGTGGATATTACATCAATACAATTAAGACCCTAAATGAATGTAAATGCATTAGTTTACAAATTATAATATTGTTCAGGGAGAAGGAATTTAGATAGACATCAACACAGCCACAAAAATAGCCCTAAACAACTGCTAAAATTACTCTAAACAGCCACATTCAAATTAAAACTGAGAGCAAGGAAGACATGCATAAATTTTGAAATTTATACACATGGACAACACAAGTCTTACGGTCCTAAAAAAAATAAGAATCATGCAAAACAGAGCTTTGTAGCTGAAAATAGAAATAAAAGACTGAATGTTGCCAAAGACATGACACAACAATAATGCAAAAACGAACAGCCACATTGAGAATCAAATTGGGACATGGTGAAACATGTATAAATTCTAAAACTTGTACATGTGGAAGACACATGTCTGAAGATTGTAAAAAACAAGAATCATGCAAACCGAAACTTTATAGCCCAAATTAGAGACAAAAGACAAAGTACTACCAAGGCAATGACAGCAGTGACAATGTAAAAATAAATAGTCATTTCCAAATTAAAAATGGGAACAGAGGAAATATGCATTAATCCTAAAACTTTTACACATGGAAAACACGTCTTATTGTTCTAGAAAGACAAGAATCACACAAATCAAAGCTCAATAGCTCCATTTAGAAAATAAAAACTGAGGGCTGTCAGAGAAGACTGACAAACCCGAAAATGAACAATGCAAATGTTTGGTTCTATGTTTTGATACAATGTCACCAAGAGATAAACAATAGTAGGGACTTTTCTAGAACAACTAATGCCCAAATTCCTCATCCAAGGAGCACAAACTAGATTTCTTCAATGTACAATATCCATACAAAAACAAAAGTAACGAGAGGTATGGTTATCAAGGTTGACCCAAGATGCTTAAACAAAGATTTGAAATATGGTAGCAGAGAAAGAACATGGCATCAATAATAGATAACTATAAAACTGAAAAAAAAAAAATAAGAACCATGGCACTAGCATGACCAATTATCAAACATCATCCAAAATAACCCAAATAAACTCAATTCACCAACATTCTAAAAGCATCCGAACAGAAGTTAAGCCAAAGAAAACATTCCACTATCTATCCTTAGCAGTTCATTCAGCCAATCAACAAATGAAATTGCAAACCACTAAAAATAGATAAAATGGAAGAAAGGAAAATCTTACTGAGTTACTGAAAAATGGGTCCAATAGAGGGAAGTATGAGCAAGTCTTGAGTCTACGACATTCTCCACTGCTACAACCACCAAGGACTACCACAAACTCGCCAAATTTCATACTTTCCACTGTTGGTTCCTCCCTCTAACTCAAACTCTCCTCATTAATCTGGATTCCCCTTCAAAACTCTTATATTTTCTCCTTTTTTCCTATCACGATAGTTTCTTCTCCCTCTTCATTCTACCTTCTTCATTCTCTATTATGAATCTCACTTCCCTCTTTCTCTATTTTCTCTTGTACACTCCATTTCCTTCTCTCTTTTCTTTCTTCCTTGGCTCTCCTCTCTCCAACCAATGGGTCTCTAGATTCTTCTTCCTTCTTCTTTCTCTTCTCCCTTTGTAGCTTTCTCTCTCTCTCTCTCTCTCTCTTTCTTTTTCCTATTTTTTCCTCCTAATAACTGCCCATAAGCACCTAGTTTAATAACTTCCTTCTATTTTTTCTTTTTTATTTCATTAGAGGTAAAGCTTATCCACTTTGACTAATGGGGTAGCTGGAGAATCCACTCTTGCACTCTTATTGGCCACCCTAGATCTAAGGATGCACAAATTATATTTTTCTATTTTTGACTTATTTAAAAAACCTATTTATCTTTTCATGCTTTAAAATTAAAAAATGTAAAATGCCATGAAATAAAAGGATGGGCCAAGTGAGCCCACTAGGAAAATTGTGCTGACTATTTGGGATATTGCCAAAATCTTTTCACATAAAGAAATGAGCCCAATTGCATAAATATTCAAAAATGATGCATGTATATATATATATATATATATATATATATATTATTTTGACCAAAAAAACTATCCAAACAAAATACGGTGTCTACATGGCCCAAGGATAGTGACTTGCTTGAAACTTGCTTTAGTTCTGAAATTAATGAGATATTGACTTTATATGAAGATATCTTCACAGAACCTAAGTCACTCACACAAGAAAAAAAACCTTAGATTACCAAATTCATTTACTTCCTAATTCATAACTTGTTAACGTGAAACCTTATAGATATCTTCACTTCCAAAAGAAAAAGATTGAAAAATTAGTCGAAGAAATGCTCCAGGCTTGAATTACCAAACATAGTACTAGCCCTTATTCCTAACTTGTCTTTTTAGTTAAAAAACAAAAAAAATGATGGCTCTTGGAGATTCTGTATAGATTATGGAGCCCTCAATAAAATCACAGATTAGGATAGGTTCCCTATCCCTAGTATTGATGAACTAATTGATGAGTTACATGGAGCAACAATTTTTTCTAAACTTGATTTCAGAGTAGGATACCATCAAATTAGAGTAAAAACTGAGGACATACCAAAAATAACTTTCAGAACTCATTTAGGACACCATGAATTCCTAGTCATGCCCTTTGCATTAACCAATACACCCTCTACCTTTCAAGCCAACCTGAATTTGATTTTAAAATCCTATCTCAAAAACTTTGTGGTTGTGTTCTTTGATGATATCTTGGTGTATAGTTCTAATCTCCAAGCAAATAGCAAGTACTTAAGGCTAGTCTTACATACGCTTAAAGAAAATAGCTTCTCGGTGAAAAAGAGCAAGTGCTCATTTTCTATTTGTTTTTGGAGTTAGAATGGACACGCAAAAGGTGAATGATGTTCTAGAATGGCCAGTACCAACAAATGTAAAATAGTTGAGGGGATTTTTGGGTTTGACCAGAAGGCTGCAGTGCCCAAACCCAAGGTTGCAGCCCCTAGAGGTCAACTTGAGATTTGACTTCCAGGAGTCTAATTCTCACTAGGATTTCTAGTTTATTTTAATTCTTTTTTCTCCTAAACTTCCTAAAACCTATAAATAGGACTTTTTAGGACTAAACTAGGGTTCCACAAGTTTTGACACAAGAGGCAAGAAGAGAAGAGAGATCAAGCTTGAAGATCAGTGTTTTCATCATCGAATCGTCATCTCCAAGAGTTTATTTCTTTATCTTTCTTGTAACTGATGTGTAATATGTGTGTGATTATGTTTTTTGTAGTCATTATGAACTAATTCCACCATCTAGGGTCGAGATGTAGCCTAGCTTTGGATGGATTGTAATTTTTATTGAATTAATCAAAAGACCGTCTAATTAATTGCCTTCTTAATATCCATACTTATTGCTTCTGTTTGACTGGCCATCAATTTAGATGAATTGGTAATTACAATGATACTAGGAGGTTAGTTGTAATTGAAGACCATAGGGATTAAGAATAGAAATTGCATGAGGGATAGGAATATACCTTTATGGTTTATGTAACTGTTAAAGAGAATTGTAGAATTAATTGAATTTCCAGATTATTCACAATTCATATAGGAATATAGTGGTTCATGGTTCGGGAATATGTTTGTTTGACCTTGAGAAAGGCTAATGGACAAATTAGGGTTCTTGGCTAGCATTTAAGAAGATTGTCTTTGGTTAATGAATTAGAAGTAAAGATCTGGACTAGCTACTGTGAAATCGAAACCCTAGATACTTTCTCTCCATATTTCTACTCGTTTTACAGTGTTTATTCTTCATTTACTGTTCTGCATTTAATTATCACCATAATTCACTTATCCATCATCTTGATAAAATTGGAATACGCATAATTTTGGTACTTAGTAGCCACATTCTCCATGGGACGAAACTTTAACTCACATCTTTATTACTTGCTTACAACACGTGCACTTGTGTACACTTTTTATGTAACAAGTTTTTGGCGCTGTTGCCAAGGACTATGCATCTAGTAATATCAATACTAAGGTATTCTAATCTTAGTCTAGATTTTATTTTACTTTGTGATCAAATGGTGTTTGTGTTTTTCAAGAAATTCGTTCTAGTGTATGAGAAGTGCGGGGCAATCTCATTTGATTCCTTTAGACTCTGAAATCAAGAAGACTTGCAGAAGAAATTGAAGGCAAAGGAGAAGCGCTCCTCGACCAACTCAGATCACTATGGAGAATGCCAGAGAAAATCCACCACCACCACCAGTGGTTGCCCAAAGACCTTTGAAGCATTATGGAGTTCTAATGGGACCTGTCCAAATGTCAGGGATCACTAGGCCAACCATCTCAACAAATTCCTTTGAGATAAAGCCAAGTGTTATCCAGATGATTTAAGCCAATCAGTTTGGTGGCTTTGCAACCGAAGATGCAAATGTGCAATTGGTGAGATTTCTGGAAATTTGTGACACTTTCAAATTCAATGGCATTACTGATGATGCCCTCAGATTGGCCTATTTCCATTTTCACTGAAGGATGAGGCACAAAGTTGGCTATACTCTCTTCCACCTAGATCTATCAGCACTTGGGATGAAATGACTGCACAATTTTTGACATTATTCTTTCCCCCCAGCAAGAACTGCTGGAATGCGAAACAATATCAACACTTTTGCTCAACATGAGACAGAAGGTTTGCATGAGGCATGGGAGCAGTTCAAGGGTTTAGTGAGAAAGTGCCCACATCATGGCTTATAGGAGTGGATGCAAATTCAAACCTTCTACACTGGTTTGAATGGAACTACTAGAACCTTACTTGATGCTGCTGCAAGTGGGTCACTAATGGAGAAAATGGCTGAGGAAGCTTTATAGCTGCTTGATGAAACAGCGGCTAATACCCGCCAATGGCCTTCTGAAAGGACTCCAACAAAGAAAACTTATGGGTTGCATGTTGTAGACCCCTTTGCTGCTCTCACTGCCAAGATGGATTCAATTGCAAAACACTTGGGGTACTCTCACAGCTAATGTCATTCACTCATCCACTACTACTTGTGAGGTTTGTCATGGTGAACTGATAATAGCACTTTTTATACAATAAATAACCCTCATATTTAGTCTCGTAAACCTCTTTTGGGCCTATTTGATTGAGTTTGGGCCGCATTTCATTTGTTGGTTTCCAATTGGGCTTAATTGTGTTTTTCAGCATTACTGGGAACTTTACATTGTCTCTGTATTTTGAACATAACTTGAGTTCTAGACATCTAAAAATTGTGAATTTTACCTTGTAGGAAAAATGAGAGAATTATCTACAACTTTGATTCAAATCTAAAAAGCTAATTCGGATGTCCAGTGGGTCATGTTTAGCTTGGAAGTCAGCCCAGATGCTGTCGCTAGATCCTGACCCGGGTGAAGAGATTGAGCCATAACTTGGGTTGTGGATGTCTTGTGAACCTGAAATTGGTACCATTGGAAAGCTAAGACATAAAGATTCAACTCGCATGAAAACTGCTTCTCCAAATTATGGCTTTTTAATGGTGCTTCTTCCTATCGAAATCAACTGATGGGTCCAGAGAGCTGTTTAGACTTAAATGGGCCTAACTCCCTCATTCCAAGCCCAATTAGGCCCAAACTGAGGCCTAATTAAAATTGAGGCCCATGAGTTTAAATCTGCCTAAGGGTAATCTAGGTGTGCATTTAATTCTGAGGGATATAACTAGGTTAAGGAGGCAGACGTTTTCAGCATTCTAGGCTAAACAGCTTTTAGACATTTTTCTTTGCCTCTTTTGTTCATTATGGAGACTCATTGATTTATGGCTTTCTTTCTCCATTGGAGCTTAGATTTGATGATGATGGAAGAGTATAACCTTTGTAACCAAGCTACACTCCTCATGGAATTTGGTTTGATTTTGAGATTATGTACTTAATTGAATTAAGTTTAATGCAATTGTGTTCATCTTTGGATTTCAACCTTGTCTTGATTTTTATATGGATTATAGAGATTTCTATTGTTCTTATGAATGTTGAGGTGTGAAATAGAATTTAGATTGATTGATCTTTAATTCTGTTGCATGAATCCATTGAAGGTTTGCTAATTGAAGTTCGGTTTTAGGTTAAAAAACTCATTACTAATTCCGTGTGATTACAAAGATTAGTGATCCATGTGGTTAAATCAGATTCTGAATTATAATTTAGTAGGAACACTTAGTCATAATTAGAGATTTTGGTTGTGACTAAATTCAATTAGTAGTGCTGCATTAAGACTCGATTAACCATGTTCAATATAAGATGAATCAAACCAGTTCTTGATGAATGTTTAGCTAGGTTGCATTTTTATCAATAGATTTAATCCCTATTTAATTTTGAAATTTAATAATTGACAATATATTCTGTGATTTAAAATCCCCTGTTAGTAAACTTAAAGTTCTAAATTAGTCATCGCATTCCTTGGATTAATTGCTTTGTTAAATTTCAATTACTTTTTATTTATTACTTTCTGTCGATTATTTTCTATCCATTACTTTCTGTCGATTACTTTCTGTCAATTATTTTCTGTCCATCAATTTCTTTCGATTATTTTATGTCGATTACTTTCGGTTTACCACTTTCATTTACTTTATGTTGATTACTTCTACAAATAAAACCCCTGTTAGTTAAACTCCCTAATTAGAGTGGTCCAATGGTTCGACTCGGTGTTACCTTATGCTGTAAGTAGCTTTGGTATTAGCCTCGACAACTTATCAAATTTTGGCGCTGTTGCTAGGGACTATTCTAGTTTTGATCAATCTGATTAGGAGTATAATTGATTGACTGTTAACTTTTTCAAAATCCTTCATTAACCCCTTTTGTTGATTTTTTATTTTTGAGTTCTATTTTCATCTAGCTTTCATTCTGTGGTGGTCTTATATTTTTATTTATTTTTAAATGTTTAGATACTTCAACTAGCCCTATTTTGGTGTATTTTTGCCTCTGTTTAGCGTTTTTTGTGTGTTTTGATTTTAGTCCATTTCTGTCAGTTTTGTGTACCTTTGTGCATGATGCATGACTAGGTCCTCCTACAGTGATTTGTGTGATTTGGATTCTAAAATTGATAAAACTTTCCATAGCCTACAGAGGAAATCTAGGAGAAGACTAGTTAATAGTTCTGTTGATAGTCTTATTGCTAATTTTGTTGATAGTCTTGTTGCTAGTTTTGTTCATAATCTTGCGTTTGATAATCCTATTGAAAGTCTTATTGATAATCTTATTAATTCTGTTATTAATATGGCTGACAATAACATGCATGCTAGAACTCTTAAGGAATTGGCTACCTCTGATGTTGCTTATCAACCTTTAAGGATTCAATATCCTAAACTTGATACTGCTTTTGAACTAAAATCTGGATTGATACACTTGCTTCCAAAATTCCATGGCCTTACAGGTGAAGATCCCCATAAGCATCAAAAAGAATTTCATGTGGTTTGTTCAACAATGAAGCCACAAGGGATTGCTAAGGAGCACATCAAATTGAGAGCATTTCCTTTCTCCCTTGCAGATGCAGACAAGGATTGGCTCTATTACCTTTCACAAGGTTCAGTGAGGAATTGGAATAACATGCAAAAACAATTATTGGAGAAATTTTTCCTTGCCTCTAGGACTACTGCTATTAGAAAGGACATTTGTGGCATAAAGCAAATGCTAGGGGAGACCTTGCATGAATATTGGGTGAGATTTAAGTTGTGCTCAAGCTGCCCTCACCATCAGATTAGTAACCAACTATTAATTCAATACTTTTATGAAGGTTTACTGCCTATGAAGAGGAGTATGATTCATGTTGCCAATGGAGGGGCATTGGTGGACAAAACTCCAGTTGCTTCCAGGAGTTTGATTGCCAATATGGCTGTAAACTCCTAACAATTTGGTGTTCAGATGGCTCCTACCACTAGAGGAGTAAATAATTGTTGGTTCCCCTGCCGACCAACAGGGAATGGAGCATAGACTTGATGAGTTGATCTCCTTGGTGCGGCAATTGGCAGTTGGACAACAAGTGCCTGTACAAGGCCCTGCAAGTGTGTGTGGCATTTGCTCTTGTTCATCTCATCCCATAGATGCCTGCCAGCCTAAATATGATCCATACTGATAAGACATTATTTTATACTATTTGTTTCCCTTATACTTAGACTTTTAGTGTATGTTTCTGCTGATTTCCATAGCCCATAGACGTATTTTGTGGATTTGGACTTGTTAGTGCTTTTGGACTTTAATTGCATAATTATTGATTTCTAGCACTGCTTATATTTTTCACTATATCTTGAGCTGCCAATATCCGATTGATGCAATTCTAGTTTTGTAGGAAAGCTGACAGAAAATTTTACATTTCATATGAAGAGCCCAGAAGCTGATTCTCGCGTATGGACAAATGAAATTCGCATGCAAGCAGTCCAGATTTTCTGCATCCGCCCAACATCGACTTATTCCATTCCTTGGGCCTGCCTATTGGACCAGTACTTGTTTATTGGCCCAACATCTGCTATTTGGGCCAGCACACATGTCACTAGGGTTTAATCACATTTTTATCATTAAAGATTTAGGAAACTAGGTTTATTTTTTAATTAGGAAACCTAGAGGAGGCAATCAGCTAGTATTTATTCTTAAGTTGTTGAGAAAAATAGAGATCACCACATTATCATCTAAAGCTGCTGCCTCCTGTTCCTGAGTTCAAGTTTAGACCTTTGCTTTTTGTTTAAGCCTTTCATAGAAGGCTAAGTACTTCTTAGTTCCAAGATTAATTGAATCTTGTGTAGTAATCAGTAGGAATTCTAAGTGTTGCTGTTAGGGGTTCCAGGTAACATTTAACCAAGAATTAAATCAGATTTAGATAACCTTTAGTGAACAAGGATGGATTAGTGACGGGTGTCGAACCGTACAAAATTAAACTACTAATTGCAACTAATTTGTAGTATAGGATGCAACCAGTGTCATCTCCCAAGGATTCACCATAACAGTTAATCTACTAAGAACTTAAGCAAGAACAGAATAGGGGGATTTGTTGTTGAATGTAGAATACTAAGAATTTAGAAAGCAGTAAACTGAATTTATCAAATAAGAGAAACGCAATCAACTCAAGCAGACAACCAAACCTTAATCCATCCTTGTTCACTAAAGATAACCTAGATCTGATTTAATTCTTGGTTAAGTGTTACCTAGAACCCTAAACAATAACACTTAGAATTCCTACTGATTTACCAATCAGGATTCAATTAATCATGGAATTAAGACTCTAGGCAATCGCTCTATATCACTAAGTCCAAATTAATTTAATAACCGAATTATCCAAGTTAACCATATATTAAAGACCTTTAAAGAATGATTATCAATTTGATTACTATTATGAATCTAATCAACCGATTTAAATTCATACAAAGCATGCATGCAATTAAAATATCATTCAATCACATGAAGAAGGGAAGAAACAGTAATTCAAATTAGATTAAATCAAACCTGGTTGAAGCACAGGAATACTGGATTATTAAGTTTAGCTCCTCTTGAATTGATTACAAAAAGAACTTAGCCTTCCATGGAAGACTTGAACACAAAGCAAAGGTGGAAAAACGAACTCAGCAAAGGAGGCAGCAGCAGCTTAAGGCAATTTCGTATCTCTTCTGATTGGTATGATTTGCCTCAACAACTCGAGAATATATACTAGCTGGCTGCCTCCTCTAGGTTTCCTAATTACAAAATAAACCTAGTTTGCTAAATTATTAATGGCTAAAAACGTGATCAAGCCCTAGTGTCATGTGTGCTAGCCCAATAAGCAGATGTTGGCCCAAATAAACATGCTTTGGTCCAATAGGCAGGCCTAAGGAAAGGAATCAGTCAATGCTGGGCGGATGCAGAAAATCTGGATGTTGCCGAAGCAAATTACATTACTACTGAGAAAGAGCTCCTTGCTATTGTGTTTGCTTTAGATAAATTTTGTTCATATTCGCTTAATTCTAAAGTAATTATTTTCTCTGATCATGCAGCTCTAAAGTACTTGCTCAAGAAGCCGGATGAGAAGCCTCGACTCATTAAATGGATACTGCTCTTGCAAGAATTTGACCTTGAGATCAGAGACTAGAGTGAAGTTGAGAACTTGGTAGCAGATCACCTGAGTCGGATTCCACTGACTTTGGATAGCCTTCACATCAGAGAGACCTTCCCAGATACACAGCTTTATCAGCTGCAAGGTACAGATCCTTGGCATGCTGACTTGGTAAACTACTTAGTTACTTCTGAGTTACCTGCTTATTTTAAGAAGCATCAAGTAGATAAGCTTAAAAGTGAAGCCAAACATTATGTGTGGGATGATCCCTACTTGTGGAGACTGTGTAGTGATCAAGTAATTAGGAGGTGTATCCCTGGACATGAGTTTGAGTCTGTTTTACAGTTTTGTCATACTTGTGCATGTGGTGGTCATTTTGGACCTCAATGCACTGCTTGAAAAATTTTAGACTTTGGACTTTATTGGTCTTCCTTATTTCATGATGCATACAACTTTTGTAAGAATTGTGCCCAATGCCAACGGACAAGTAATATTTCCTGTAGGAATGAGATGCCTTAACAGCCTTTGCTATTTTGTAAGATATTTGATGTTTGGGGCATCAATTTCATGGGTCCTTTCCCTACTTCTTTTGGTTTTGTGTATATTCTTTTAGCTGTGGACTATGTTTCTAAATGGGTAGAGGCCAAAGTCACCCCGATTGACGATTCTTGTGTTGTCTTAGATTTTATCAGGACTCACATTTTCTGCAGATTCTGCGTTCCAAGAGCCATCATCAATGACCAAGATTCTCACTTCTGCAAGAGGCACATGGCTGCTTTATTGAGAAAATATGGCGTGGTGCACAAGGTATCAGCCCCTTACCATCCACAGACCAATGGGCAAGCAGAGGTGTCCAACAGGGAGATTAAGCAGATTTTAGAGAAGACTGTCTAGCCCAACAAAAAATACTAGAGCCTGCATTTGGATGATGCCTTGTGGGCTTATCGGATTGCCTACAAGACCCCTATAGGCATGTTGCCTTACAGGCTAGTCTTTGGCAAGGCATGTCACCTTCTAGTGGAGATAGAGCGTAAGACGTATTGGGCTGTGAAGTAGTGTAATTTTGATTTAGCCCAAGCCAAATCAAACAGGAAGGTCCACCTGCAAGAACTTGAAGAAATATGGTTTGAGGCTTATGAGAATTCCAGAATCTACAAAGAAAAGACCAAGGTTGTCCATGATAAGATGTTAGTGAGAAAAAAGTTCCACATTGGTCAGAAAGTGCTACTCTATAACTCCCATCTCAAGATAATGCCCGACAATCTTTATTCTCGATGGATGGGTCCTTTTGTGGTGACTCATGTCTTCCCCTATGGTGCAATTGAGATTAAGAATGAGGCAACTAACAAGACTTTCCCAGTGAATGGACATCAGCTGAAACCTTTTTATGAGGGTTTTCAAGAGCAAGTGGTGGAGGACGTGCATTTGTCTACTGTCCTCTATGAGACTTAAACCCACAGGCTGTTTTCTTTCCCTTTTCTCTTTTATTTTTAGTGCCTTGCTTTTACTGTTTGCTTTGTTCTTTGGATTGAGGACACTGTAAAAATTTAAGTGTGGGGGAGGGATTAGTCTGTTGTGTTGTTTTATGCTTTTTGTTTCTGTTTTACTTGTTGTTTTTATTGTTTTTTGTTTTTCAGTTTTAGAATTTTAGTGTTTTATTTTCTGTTTTCTATGTTTTTAAATTTCTATGTTTTTAGTATGCTGTTTTCTGTTATCAGAGTTGTTGTTTTACGTTTTCTGTTCACTATTTTTAATTTGCTGATTTTTGTTTTAGTCATTTGAAATTTTGTTTTCTGTTTTCTTTTAGGATTGCTGTTTTTTTGTTTTATTTTTAGATTTTTCTAGTTCTTTCTAATTAAGTTAAGAGTTGTGAAGATAATAGTTTGAAACAATTTTGATTCTAAAGTGCTACAACATAAGTGGACAATTATCTTGCTTCTTAAATTTAAGTGGTATGACAACAAAATTTGATTTGGATGAGTCGATTCTTGGTAGTCTTAAAAGCTGTGAGGATTTGAGCCATATGTCATGATTCTTTCTTGTGTGTTTTCATCTATCAATTTGACACTCTAGAACTTATTCTGTTTCTTAGTTGAGGTTATATTTGCACATGCATGCATAAAAGTAATTAAGGCATTCCTTTCTTTAAGAAGCTACTTGACCAAATAGCTATCATTGATGTTATCCTTTGATTACCCGTTTTTTAGCTTAATGATCCTTTCTTTCATGTGTAGTTCATTGCAAGCCTAAGTGTAAAACCATGTCCTACCCAACCCTTAAGAATTGAAGAGCATTGCATTGGATTAAAAAGGGAGTGAATTCTTACAAAGACAAAGCATCAAGTTGTGGCTAAAATTGTTAAGTGTTATGCTTCAAAAAAAAAAAAAAAAAACCAACAGCAAAAGAATAAAGTTGTTTTGGAAAAAGTAAAAATGAGTTGAAGCCCAAAGTCAAGATGCATAAAGTACTTGAATCTCTCCATAATCAGATGCTCTTTATGATCCCTTGGGTGCTTTAGCCATTTTTCCATTTTATTGTCATTCCTTTACCTTTTCCCATTACAACCTTTAAAAGTCATTTTGATTTGTGTTATGCATGTGACATAGGTAGTGGAGATTGAGAATATGAACAAGCTTATGGTAGTATGATTTTGATAGGATGATTGGAGAGAAATACTTACCTTAGACACTAGAGAGAATTGAGAGCATTTGTTTATCTTGTGAGAGGCTATCTACTTTGACTTCTTCCTATTAAATGAAATTGTCATGTTGTGTGTTCTCTAGTTGTCAAGAGATGTTGTTCTAGAAGTGTTGCTGTTTCTTTGAGTTTGAATTGTTTTCTTACCTTAATCTTTGCATTCTTGATTTGATTGGAGAGCTATTTTCTTCCTCTCGTTTGATTCTTGTGATTTTGCCCAGGAGTGCAAAAAGCTAAGTGTGGAGGAATTTGATAAGACATTATTTTACACTATTTGTTTCTCATATACTTAGACTTTTAGTGTGTGTTTCTGCTAATTTCCATAGCCCATAGACATATTTTGTGGATTTGGACTTGTTGGTGCTTTTGGACTTTAATTGCATAATTATTGATTTCTGGCACTGCTTATGTTTTTCACTATATCTTAAGCTACATATGTCCGATTATGCGATTCTAGTTTCCTAGGAAAGCTGACAAAAAATTTTACATTTCATATGAAGAGCCCAAAAGCTGATTCTCGCATGTGGACAACTGAAATTCGCATGCAAGCAGTCCAGATTTTCTGCATCCGCCCAGCATCGACTTATTCCATTCCTTGGGCCTGCCTATTGGACCAATACTTGTTTATTGGCCTAACATTTGCTATTTGGGCCAGCACACATGTCACTAGGGTTTAATCATATTTTTACCATTAAAGATTTAGGAAACTAGGTTTATTTTGTAATTAGGAAACCTAGAGGAGGCAAGCAGCTAGTATTTATTCTTAAGTTGTTAAGAAAAATAGAGATCACCACATTATCATCTGAAGTTGCTACCTCCTGTTCCTGAGTTCGAGTTTAGACCTTTGCTTTTTGTTTAAGCCTTTCATGGAAGGCTAAGTACTTTTGTAATTGATTCAAGAGGAACCAGACTTGCAAATCCAGAGTTCTTATTCTTCAATCCGGGTTTGATTTAATATAATTTGAATTAGTGCTTCTTCCCATCTTCATGTGATTGAATGGTACTTTGATTGTATGCTTTATATGAATATAAATCGGTTGATTAGATTCATCACAGTAATTAAAATGGTAATCATATTTTAAATATTTTTATTATATGGTTAACTTGGACAATTCGTTTCTCAAATTCATCTGGACTTAGTGATATAGAGCGGTTGCCTAGATTCTTAGTTCTAAGATTAATTGAATCCTGATTAGTAATTAGTAGGAATTATAAGTGTTACTTTTAGGGATTCCAGGTAACATTTAACCAAGAATTAAATCAGATTTAGATAACCTTTAGTGAACAAAGATGGATTAGGGTTTGGTTGCCTGCTTGAGTTGATTATGTTTTCTCCTATTTGACTAAATTCAGTTTACTACTTTCTGGATTCTTAACATTATGCATTCAACACAAAACCCCTAGTTCTGTTCCTGTGTGAGTCTTAGTAGATTAAATGTTCTGGTGAATCCTTGGGAGACGACACTAGTTGCATCCTATACTACAATTTAGTTACAATTAGTATTGTAATTTTGTACGGTTCGGCACCCGTTACATACTCCAACACCTATAATCCTGGTTGGAGAAATCATCCAAATTTTAGGTATAGTAATGCAGCCCACAACAACAGCCAACATAGCAATACATGCAACTATTCCAGCCACAAAACCAATTTCAGTAAGCACCTAGGCAAAACCAGTTTCAACCAAATAGGCAACCATTCCAGCAGCCTATGAAACAAGCCAATACCTCAGCCACAAAACCTGAGCCTTCATTTGAGGACTTGGTAAAACAGATGGCCACTAGCAACATTCAATTCCAACAGAGGACAGAGGCCACTATACATAATTTAGAGGTCCAGATTGGACAATTGGCATCTTCAGTGAGTCAACTAAAGTCCTAGGGTTCTGGCCAGCTTCTTGCGGAAACAGTTCCCAATCCAAATGGGAAGAATGTGAATGTCATTATGTTGAGGTCTGGAAAATCTGTGCAAGTGCCAACTAAGCCTAAACCTGCAAGAAAGCCACAGCTGGCAGAGACAGCAGTTCTTGATTCAGCGACCCTTGAATCCGAGAGCAAGCAGCCTGTAGTAGTTTTTCCCTTTCCACAGAGAGCCATTTAATCCAACAAGACAGATGAGACTAAAAAAGATAGAAAGGTTCTTGAGATCTTCAGGAAAGTGGAAGTCAACATTCCATTTCCGGATGCCATCAAGCAAATTCCGAAATACACCAAGTTCCTTAAGGAATTATGCACCCAGAGGAGGGGGCTGAAAGGTAAAGAGAGAATCAACATGATTCAGAATGTTTTAGCCCTCATTTAGCTAATGCCTCAGAAATGCAAAGATCCAGGACTTTCATAATTCCATGCATCATAGGCAATTACAAATTTGAGCATGTCATGCTAGATTTAGGTGCTTCCATAAATGTAATGCCTATGTCTGTTTTTAGTTCTCTGGGACTTGGACCTTTAAGTGTCATAGGAGTTGTCATTTAGTTGGCTAATAAGAGCAATGCATATCCATTTGGACTGATTGAAGATGTGTTGGTAATGGTTGATGAATTTATTTTCCCTGTGGATTTCTACATTCTGGAGATGGAGGGGGGGAGTCACAAAATAGCAAGGTTCCATTCATTCTAGGGAGGCCATTCCTCAAGACAGCATAGACCAAGATCGATGTGTATGCGAGAACTCTATCCATGAAGTTTAGAGATTCTGTTGTGTAGTTTAATATTTTTTGATACTATGAAGCATCCCATTCTAGTTGGGGATGTGTATGTTATGTGCTGATTTCCCTGATTTTGTGGGTTTAGAGGATTCTGTCCAGTGTCATGTGTTAATTGTGATGGTGATATGAGTTGTGTTGTCTGTGCTGAGATTTCTGCATTCTTGAGAGATGGTGATTCTGGCAATTTTGGTGAATCTAGTTCTACAGATTTTGAAGAAGACTCTCAAGGGACAACCCAAGGTGAACCTAACAAGGGTCCTACGGTAAATTCTGTACTATTTCCTACTTTGACACAACCTTATTTTAATTGTGAGATTGCTGAAAAGTTGTTCTAACATAACCCTAAGCTTGTAGTTATGGTGTATGCATGTGGTAATTTAGGCACTAATATTGATGAGTTAGGTGATTTCATGCTCATTACTTCTTCACATGTTGTAGCACTAGGTATAGATCATGTTAGAACCTTAGTTGCAAGTGAATATTTTGATGTTGGTGGGGTGAGTGTATGTAATACATGGGCTGTCCAAACCAATTATCAGCCAAGCTATTCTTTGAATAAAAAGTAAGAGATGTTGGTGTTTACTAATTCTTTGCAAGAATCTAAGTTGCTTCTTGAGCCTTGCATGAACATGAACAACATGTTGCATGACACTAATGTATTTTGTGAAAATAGACTTGTGCATGATTGTTATGTGCTTAAATTTGTTACACCTACTTGTTTGCTTACTTTTAGGCTCATGTATAAGAACCATGGATGGTTGACTATACCTAACAAGGTTTTTCATGTTTCTCATGCTTTAGGTAAGATTGTAAATTCTTTGTTGCACATTCCCCTTGGTGATATTTTGACTGCTTACTTTGCTGGATTTTTAAATCAAGGGCTAAATCTAGTTGCTTCTAGTTCTACATTGCTTGCTTCATTATTTCTTTTATGCTCATATATGTTTTTATGCTTGTGTTATTCATAAGATTTTCAACTTTATTTTGTCTTTGAAGGGCTTCGTGAGAGTGGTATTTGACCCAGGTATCTTACTTTGCTTGTTGCAAATAAAATGAAAGAACTTGGTTGCTAACAAATGAATATGATACCAGCTTAAAGGGAGTTCATTTCAGTTTTCTGTTCTTGTTTCTGTTTCTGTTTTATGTTTCCAGATTTTGTTCAAGCTTCTGCTCAAAATTTCTGGTTCTGTTTTCAATTCTATTTTTCTATTTTTATTGTCATTTTGCATGTTGTTCTATCTTCCTTCTTGCATTTTCAATAGCACTTTGAGAATTATAGTTTGTGAGCCAATTTTGAGGTTTCTAACATAATTGGATAAATTTCTTGCATCTTTTAGTTCATTAATTTGGTGATAGAAATTAATTTGATGGATTGAGCTTGATAGTGAATACCTAGTGAGTTTTTGAGTCTATTGTCATTCTCTATTTCTTTCTTGTGTGCATTACTCTCATGATGTTTGACACTCTAGAACTTGCTTTGATTCTTTTTTAGACTACATTGTCATATGCATGCATGAATGTGATGAAAGCCATCTTTTCTTGGTTCTAGCTAGCTAGCCAAATAGCCTACCTAACATTTTTCCCTTGATTTTTTCCCTTGAGCCTAATTGTTCTCATTCTTTCATTTAGCTCATTGCAAGCCTTTAGTGTAAAACCATGTTTTTACCAACCTTAGGGAGTATGAAAGCATTGGTATTTGATGAGTTCTTATTTGTTCGGGATAGACAAAGTTCCAAGTGTAGGGGAGAATTTGTGCAATTTAAAAGGCATGACAATTGACTATGTGAATTGAAAAGACAAAGAAAAGAAAATAAAGAAATTCTGTTAAAAAAAAAAAGAAATGCAAAAAGAGAACAAAAAAGTATCGGGTTTGCCTTCCAAAGAGGAATGATTGTGTAAAGAAAAGAAAAAAATTGCATAGAGCTTTTAGGTGAATTTTTATGCTTAGTGTTTGTTTTGACTCATAATTCCCAATGTTCTCATGCTCTCTTTGATTTTAATTTGCCATATCTATATTATGGTAGTGCAATTTGTCATGAGTTGTTTTTGAGTGAAACACTTGAGGGATTGAGAGTGTATCTTGTGAGGCTCTAACATTTTTACTGTATTCAATTCTATTGAAATCACCATACTTGTTGGTTGAAAGTGCAAGAAATAAATTCATGAGTGTCTTTGATTCTTTTAAATTTTGATTGTTCTTCTTGCTCACTTAATTTTTGCATCCTTGAAAGTTGTTGTTGTTTGGAAATGTCTCTTAGCTATTTTCCTTGTTCCCTAGTTTTACTTCTAGTTTGGCCGGGACCAGCAAAGAATAAGTGTGGGAGGATTTGATAATCACACTTTTTATATAGTAAATAACCCTCATATTTAGTCTCTTAAACCTCTTTTGGGCCTATTTGATTGGGCTTGGGCTGCATTTCATTTGTTGGTTTTCAATTGGGCTTAATTGTGTTTTTCAGCATTAATGGGAACCTTACACTGTCTCTGTATTTTGAGCATAACTTGAGTTCTAAATATCTAAAAATTGTGAATCTTACCTTGTAGAAAAGCTCAGAGAATTATCTACAATTTTGATGCAGAGCTCAAAAGCTAATTCGGATTCTCAGTGGGTCATTTTTAGCTTGGAATTCAGCCCAGATACTGTCACTGGATCCTGACTCGGGTAAAGAAATTGAGCCATAACTTGGGTTTTGGGTGTCTTCTGGACCTGAACTTGGTACCATTGGAAAGCTAAGACATAGAGCTTCAACTCTCATGCAGATTGGTTCTCCAAATTATGGTGTTTTAATGGTTCATTTGCTATCAAAGTCAACTGATGGGTCCAAAGAGCAATTTAGACTTAAATGGGCCTAACTCCCTCATTTCAAGCCTAATTAGGCCCAAACCGGGGCCCAATTAAAGCAGAGGCCCATGAGTTTAAATCTGACCTAAGGGTAATCTAGGTGTGCATTTAATTCTGAGGGTTATAACTAGGTTAAGGAGGCAGAAGTTTTCAGCATTCTAGGCTGGATAGCTTTTTAGACATTTTTTCTTTGCCTCTTTTACTCATTGTGGGACTCATTGATTTATGGCTTTCTTTCTCCATTGGAGCTTGGATTTGATGACCATGGAAGAGTAGAACCTTTGTAACCAAGCTAAACTCCTTATGGAATTTGGTTTGATTTTGAGATTATGTACTTAATTGAATTAAGTTTAATGCAATTTTGTTCATCTTTGGATTTCTGCCTTGTCTTGATTTTTATATGGATTATGGAGATTTCTATTGTTTTTATGAATGTTGAGGTGTGAAATAGAATTTAGATTGATTGATCTTTAATTCTATTGCATGAATCCATTGAAGGTTTGCTAATTGAAGTTCGGTTTTAGGTTAAACAACTCATTACTAATTTTGTGCAATTACAGAGATTAGTGATGCATGTGGTTAAATCAGATTCTGAATGATAATTCAGTAGGAACACTTAGTCATAATTAGAGATTTTGTTTGTGACTAAATTCAATTAGCAGTGCTACATTATGACTTGATTAACCTTGTTCAATCTAGGATGAATCAAACCGGTTCTTGATGGATGTTTAGCTAGGTTTCATTTTTCTCAATAGATTTAATCCCTGTTTAATTCTGTAATTTAATATTTGACAATATATTTTGTGATTTAAAATCCCCTGTTAGTACACTTGAAGTTGTTGATTAGTCATTGCATTCCTTGGATTGATTACTTTGTTAAATTTTGATTACTTTCTGTCGATTATTTTCTGTCCATTACTTTTCTCAATTACTTTATGTCGATTACTTTCTATCAATTACTTTCTGTCCATTTTTTTTGTCCATTAATTTCTGTCGATTACTTTATGTCCATTAATTTATATCGATTACTTTCTACCCATTATTTTTGATTTACTACTTTCATTTACTTTCTGTAGATTACTTATGCAAATCAAACGCCCCTGTTAACTAAACTCCCTAATTTGATTCCCTAATTAGAGTGGTCCAATGGTTTGACTTGGTGTTACCTTATGCTGCAAGTAGCTTTGGTAAACCTGATATAAATTGATTAGTTTGATTAGCATTGGTAGCTCATCATGAACACTCAAGTGCTGATTTCCCAGTTGTGACATCGGAAGCACCTCCATCTTTTGAGGAAGCTTAGTATGTGGGGAATTCTAACAGGTAAGGTAACCCATATTCGAATACATATAATCCGAGATGGATAAACTACCCAAATTGCTCCTTGAAAAATTATCAAAATGTGGTAAAGCCATCTAGATTTCAGCAATCTTCTTAACCTCAGATGCAAGCTCTTGCACCAGCTAAGATCTCATTAGAAGATGCCCTTGCTCAACTTACAATGAATACCACTCAGTTTATGACAATGACAGACACTACACTTTAGAATCAAGCGGCTTCTATTCAGAATTTAAAGGTGTAGATGGGACAAATCTCTAATTTGCTCTCATCTAGAGACCAAGGATTATTGCCTAGCAATACAAAGAGAAATTCGAAAGAGCAAGTCCAAGCAGTAACTCTAAGAAGTGGAAAAATACTAAAGGAACCGAAAAGAAAAGCTACAGTAGTGGAAAAAGCCATAGAAAACAATAATGTGGCTGTTGTACCTTCAGAGGAGACAGCTAAGGGTGAGGTTGTGGAGGAACAGAAATCTAAGTCTATTCTCTTTTCTGATAATCGTCCACCTTACAAACCCCGAGTGCCTTTTCCTCATCGGTTTCAGAAGCAGAACATGGACAAGCAATTTTCTAAATTCCTTGAGGTGTTGAAGAAGCTTCACATCAACATACCTGTTGTAGAGGCATTGGCACAGATGCCAAGTTATGTAAAGTTTATGAAGAAGATTCTCACCAACAAGAGAAAATCAAAAGATTATGAAACAATCGCACTTACTAAAGAGCACAGTGCCATTCTCCAGAACAAGTTACCTCAAAAGTTTAAATATCTATGGAGTTTCATTATTCCTTGAACTATTAGTAATATTTTCTTTGGTAAAGCATTATGTGATATATGTGCATCAATTAATTTAATCCTTTTATTTGTCTATAGGAAACTTGGACTAGGAGAAGCAAAGCCAACCTCCATCACTCTCCAATTAGCAGATCGATCTTTCAAGTACCCCAGAAGAATCCTAGAAGATGTGCTTATAAAAGTGGACAAATTTATCTTCCCAACAAATTTCGTGGTGCTTGATATGGAGGAAGACCAGGAGATACCAATCATCCTTGGTCGACCCTTCTTGGCCACTGGGAATGCCCTAATTGATGTGCAAAAGGAGCAACTCATACTTAGAGTCAACAATCAGGAAGTCTCCTTCAATGTCTTCAAGGCTTTGAAGTAGTGTGATGAAGTAGACAGTTGTATGCGGCTTGACATGATTGATCACTATATTACAGAGGTATTTCAAGCTAGCCACCTTCCCGAGCCATTGGATGCTTGTCTCATAGGCATTTCTCGTGAAGAAAACCCAGAAATCAACAATTGTGTAAGTTGCCTAAATGTTCTTCCTCCTCAGTTTATTAGAAGATCTTTTGAGGAACTTGGCAAAGGGGGGTCTTGACCTCCTCCATCTATAGAGAAGCCTCCTGTCTTGGAACTCAAGCCATTACTCGAGCATCTTAAATATGCTTACCTTGGTGACTCATCCACTCTTTCGGCTATTATTTCATCTTCATTAAAGGAAGAAGAGGTGGAATAGTTACTAAGGATATTAAGGGAGCATAAGGCAGCCATCGGATAGACCATCTCAGACATTAAGGGATCAACCCTTCCTTATGTATGCACAAAATTTTGATGGAAGACGACTTTAAACCCTCCATTGAACATCAACGTCGGTTGAACCCGAACATGAAAGAAGTGGTGCAAGCAGAAGTATTGAACGTTCTGGATGCCGATATCATCTACCCTATTTTTGATAGTGCATAGGTGAGTCCAGTGCAAGTAGTGCCAAAGAAGGGTGAAATGACGGTTGTAAAGAATGAGAATAATGAGCTTATTCCGACACAGACAGTCACTGGGTGGCGAGTTTGCATAGACCACAGGAAGTTGAACAAAGCCACAAGGAAGGATCATTTTCCCCTACCATTCATTGATCAGATGCTAGATCGACTAGCGGGACATGCTTATTATTACTTCCTTGACGGTTACTCTGGGTATAATTAGATTTATATTGCTCCTGAAGATCAAGAGAATACAACTTTCACTTGCCCCTATGGGACTTTTGCTTTCAGGCGCATGCCCTTTGGATTATGCAATGCTCCAACTACTTTCCAAAGGTGCATATAGGATGCCACACCTTAACACATGCTTTTATACCATACAACTCTTGAAAAGATGCTTGCTATGCTACTCCTTAGTGCACCACACTAATTAGTAATTTGTGGTCTTTTCAAGTACACTTTAACCACCTCTAACCCATGGCACCACCAGCAAAGCACAAGGCCGTCGCTTCTCCCTCCGAGTCCAGTTCTGGCATTTACGACCGCAAAGAGTTTGTATGCCGAGGTCCGGTTCTCGAACTCGGTGATCCATAAAGCCCTGGTGCCCGAGCGAGGCTTGGTCTTCATTCGGGCCTACAACTATGAGATCTGGGCACTAGCAAACAGAAATGGCTAGTTGAACTTTGTTGCACAACCCGTCATAACCATCGTACCACTGGTGAAGGAGTTCTATGCCAACGCCAAATTCCGAAAGGAGTTCAAGGTGTTCGTGAAGGGAAAATGGGTGCCCTTTGATGAGACGTTATTTTACACTATTTGTTTCCCTTATACTTAGTCTTTTAGTGTGTGTTTCTAGTGATTTTTATTGCCCTTAGAGATGTTTTGTAGATTTGGACTTGTTGGTCCTTATGGATTTTAATTGCATAACTGTTAAATTTTGGCACTGATTACGTTTTTCACCATATCTTGGTCTACAAATGTTCGATTGATGTGATTCCAGTTTCGTTGGAAAGCTGACAGAAACTGCTACATTTCATATGAAGAGCCCAGAAGCTGATTCTCGTGTCTAGACAACTGAAATTCGCGTTCAAGCAGTCTAGATTTTCTGCATCCGCCCAGCATTGACTAATTCCTTTCCTTAGGTCTGCCTATTGTACTAGAGCATGTTTATTTGGGCCAACATCTGCTTATTAGGCTAGCACACATGACACTAGGGCTTGAACATGTTTTTACCATTGATAATTTAGGAAACTAGGTTTATTTTGTAATTAGGAAACCTAGAGGAGGCAGCCAACTAGTATTTATTCTCAAGTTGTTGAGGAAAATAGGGTACCACATTACCACCTTGTCATCAGAAGCTGTTGCTACTGCCTCCTATTGCTGAGTTCGTTTTCCACCTTTGCTTTGTGTTTAAGTCTTCCATGGAATGCTAAGTTCTTTTGTAATCAATTCAAGAGGAGCCAAACTTAATAATCCAGAGTTCATGTGCTTCAACTGGGTTTGATTGTCTTCTTCTCATCTTCATGTGATTGAATGGTATTTTAATTGCATGCATGCTTTATATGAATTTAAATCGGTTGATTAGATTCATCACAGTAATCAAACTGCTTATCATATGTTAAAGGTTTATAATATATGGTTAACTTGAACAATTTGGTTATTAAATTAATCTAGACTTAGTGATATAGAGTGGTTGCCTAGATTCTTAGTTCTAAGATTAATTGAATCCTGATTGGTAATCAGTAAGAATTCTAAGTGTTGTTGTTAGAGGTTCCAGGTAACATTTAATCAAGAATTAAATCAGACATAGATTATCTTTAGTGAACAAGGACGGCTTAGGGTTTGGTTGCCTGCTTGAGTTGATTACGTTTTCTCTTATTTGATTAAATCTTGTTTACTGCTTTTTGAATTCTAATTATTCTGCATTCAACAACAAACCCCCTATTTTGTTCCTACTTAAGTTCTAATAGATTAATTGTTCTGGTGAATCCTTAAGAGACAACACTAGTTGCATCCTATACTACAATTTAGTTGCAATTAATATTGTAATTTTGTATAGTTCGACACTCGTCAAAAGTTTGGCGCTGTTGTCGGGGATCGAACCCGGGTCACCCGTGTGATAGGCGGGAATACTCACCACTATACTACAATGAACCTAGCTGGAGAGATCACCTAAACTTGAGGTATAGAGGCAATTCTGGTCAAACCTACTAGCAGCAACAAACGTACCAACCACAGCAGCCTAGATACAATGCAAGTTCAAACAACCAGCAGTTCCAAGCACCAATGAAGTAGCCTATGCAGGAAGCTAACAAGCCAGAACCGAGCCTGGAAGATTTAATGAAGCAGTTGGCTAGCAACAACATCCAATTCCAACAGAGGACTGAGACTAGTATTCAGAGCCTAGAGACTCAGATAAGTCAACTTGCAACCACCATTAGTGAGTTGAAGTCTCAAGGTTTCGGCAGTTTACCCTCTCAAACAGTCACTAATTTGAGAGGCAATGTGAGTGCCATAACCCTGCGTAGTGGCAAGCAAGTGAGTGTTCCAGAACCTAGCTTGCCTTCCACAATCCCCAATTTTGTCCAAGAAAAGGATCCAGACCCTGTAGCCCCACAAGCTATCCCAAAACAGTAGCCATTCCACCTTTAGGACCAGGCAGAGAGCTCTACCCCTAGTATTCCTTTCCCCTTTCCAAACAGAGTTACACAGTCCAAGAAAATTGCTGAGCATGAGCTAGATAGAGAGATCATGGATACTTTCAAGAATGTAGAAGTCAATATACCTCTCTTGGAAGCCATCAAACAGATTCCCAAGTATGCAAGGTTTCTTAAGGATTTGTGTACCCACAAGAAGAAGCTGAAGGGTAATGAGAAAGTGAGCATGGGAAGAAACGTGTCAACCATGATTCAACCTAACTTGCCATCCGAGTGCACTGATCCTGGGACTTTCACCATTCTTTGCACTATTGGAGACAAGCCGTTTACAAATGCCATGCTAGATCTGGGAGCTTTAATCAACGTGATGCCCAAGTCCATATATTCATCACTGCAGATTGGAGAACTGAAGCCCACTGGAGTAGTCATTCAGCTTGCTAATAGAAGCACATCATATCCTATAGGTCTCCTTGAGGATGTTTTGGTTAGGGTAAATGATTTAATATTTTTAGCTGACTTTTACGTGTTAAATATAGAGGATGAGTCTACATCTAGACATGCCCATTTGATCTTGGGTAGACCCTTCCTTAAAACTGCTAAGACCATAATTGATGTGCATGCTGGTACCCTTTCCATGGAATTTGGTGACACTATAATTCATTTTAATTTATGTGATGCCATGAAATACCCTCTAGAAGAGCATTCAGTGTTCCAAATAGATGTCATAAACCTGCTAGTTGATGATGTGCATGCTGAATTGGTAGCTGAATTTCCTGATATAGTAGGCTTGCTAGATACTTTAGAGTGCCCTGCATGTCCTAATTGTTATAGGAGTTGTGCTGCCTGTTCTGAAATTTTTAACTATTTAGGATATGATGAGACTGTTTTGGAGCATAGTGCAGAGCTTGCAGGTGTTGCTGAGCTTCAGGCAGCAGATTTGGCATCTTCAACCAAATTAGTCCCCTTTATACAGCAGCCACTTATACTGGAGCTGAAACCGTTACCTGATCATCTCAAGTATGCCTTCCTGGCAGAATAAGAGAAGCTGCCTGTCATCATAGCCAACAATCTGCAACCTGAACAAGAAGAGAGGTTGTTGCAGATCTTGAAGCAGCGGAAGATAGCCATCAGATGGACACTTGCAGACATTCTTGGCATTAACCCTTCCACTTGAATGCATAAGATTTTACTGGAGGAAGAAGCTAAACCAGTAAGGAAGCCGCAAAGGTGACTTAACCCATTGATTCTGGATGTGGTCAAGAAAGAAGTGAGCAAGCTATTATCAGCCGGCTATCTCAGACAGTAAATGGGTGAGTCCAGTGCAAGTGGTTCCCAAGAAAAGTGGCATCACTATAGTGGCCAATGAAAAGAACGAGTTGATTTCTACTAGAGTTCAGAATAGCTGGCGCGTTTGCATTGACTATAGAAGACTCAACCAGGCCACAAGGAAGGATCACTTCCCTCTGCCCTTCATTGATCAGATGCTAGAGAGGTTGGCAGGGAAGTCTCATTACTGCTTCCTAGATGGCTTCTCAGGTTACTTCCAGATTCACATATCCCCGGAGGATCAGGAGAAGATGACTTTTACCTGTTCATTCGGCACATTTGCATATAGGAGGATGCCCTTCGACCTATGTAATGCCCCTGGTACATTCCAGTGGTGTATGGTGGGCATATTTTCTAATTTTTTAGAACACTGCATGGAAGTATTCATGGATGACTTTACTGTATATGGCTCATCTTTTGATGCATGTTTAGATAGCCTTACTAGAGTACCTGATAGATGCATTGAGACTAACCTTGTTCTTAATTTTGAGAAATGTCACTTCATGGTAGAACAAGGCATAGTTTTAGGGCATGTAATTTCTAGCAAAGGAATTCAAGTAGATAAGGCAAAGATAGATGTTATTGCCTCTTTACCCTACCCCACTTACGTGCGGGAAGTGCGTTCCTTTCTTGGTCATGCAGGGTTTTACAGGCGATTCATCCAGGACTTCAGCCATATTGCCTTGCCATTGTCTAGGCTTCTCCAAAAAGAAGTGGATTTGGAATTTGATAGCCAGTGCAGAGCCGCCTTCGATCAACTGAAGCAGAGTCTTATCTCGCCTCCTATCATCCAGCCACCTAATTGGGAGTTTCCCTTCAAGCTGATGTGTGATGCATCGAACTTTGCAGTAGGCGCTATCCTTGCACAGCGAGTGGACAAGCTGTCCCACATCATTTATTATACATCTCGCACTCTGGATGCTGCCCAAGTAAATTATACCACCACTAAAAAAGAGCTTCTTGCTGTTGTGTTTGCTTTAGATAAATTCTGTTCATACTTACTAAATTCTAAAGTAATTGCTTTCTTTGACCATGACACTTTGAAGTACTTACTCAAGAAGCCGGATGCAAAGCCTAGGCTCATTAGATGGATGCTGCTCTTGCAAGAATTCGACCTTGAGATCAGAGACAAGAGTGAAGCTGAGAACTTGGTAGCAGATCATTTGAGCCGAATCCCATTGGCTTTGGACAGCCTTCCCATCAGAGAGACCTTCATGGATGAGCAGCTTTATCAGCTGCAAGGTAAAGATCCTTGGTATGTTGACTTGGTAAATTACTTAGTTGCTTCTGAGTTACCTGCTTATTTTAAGAAGCATCAAGTAGATAAGCTTAAAAGTGAAGTCAAATTTTATGTATGGGATGACCCCTATTTGTGGAGACTGTGTAGTGATCAAGTCATTAGGAGGTGTGTGCCTAGACATGAGATTGTATCTGTTTTACAATTTTGCCATTCTTCTGCATGTGGTGGTCATTTTGGACCACAACGTATTGCTAGGAAAATTTTAGATTTTGGACTTTACTGGCCTACCTTGTTTCATGATGCACATAGCTTTTGTAAGAATTGTGCTCAATGCCAACGGACAGGAAATATTTCCCATAGGAATGAGATGCCTCAACAGCCTTTACTGTTTTGTGAGATATTTGATGTGTGGGGTATTGATTTCATGGGTCCCTTTCCTATTTCTTTTGGTTTTGTGTATATCCTATTAGCTGTGGATTATGTTTCTAAATGGGTAGAGGCTAAGGCCACCTGGACTGATAATTCTCGTGTTGTCTTAAATTTTGTCAGGACTCACATTTTCTGCAAGTTCGGCATCCCAAGAGCAATAATCAGTGACCAAGGTTCGCACTTCTGTAATAGGCACATGGCTGCTTTGTTGAAAAAGTATGGTGTGGTCCACAAGGTGTCAACCCCTTACCATCCACAAACCAATAGGCAAGCAGAAGTGTCAAATAGGGAGATCAAGGAGATTTTAGAGAAGACTGTCCAACCCAACAGAAAAGATTGGAGCCTGCGTTTGGATGATGCTTTGTTGGCTTATTGGACTGCCTACAAGACCCCTATAGGCATGTCACCTTATAGGCTAGTCTTTGGCAAGGCATGCCACCTTCCAGTGGAGATAGAGCATAAGGCGTATTGGGCAGTGAAGCAGTGTAATCTTGACTTGGTTCAAGCTAGTTCTCAAAGGAAGCTGTAACTACAAGAATTGGAAGAAATCAGGTTGAAAGCTTATGAGAATTCCATAATTTATAAAGAAAAGACCAAGGCTGTCCATGACAAGTTGTTGGTGAGAAAAGAGTTTCACATTGGTCAGAAAGTACTGCTCTACAATTCCCATCTCAAGCTAATGGCCGACAAGCTTCGTTCTAGGTGGATGGGTCCTTTTGTGGTGACTCATGTCTTCCCTTATGGTGCAGTTGAGATCAAGAATGAGGCAACCAATAAGACTTTCCCAGTAAATGGACGTCGGCTGAAACATTTTTATGTGGGTTTTCAAGACCAAGTGGTGGAGGAGGTGCACTTGTCTGCTGCTTTCTATAAGACTTAAACCCACAGGCTGTTCTCTTTCCCCTTCTCTTTTAATCTTATTGTCTTGTTTTTACTGTTTGCTTTGTGCTTTGCATTGAGGACACTGCAAAAATTTAAATGTGGAGGAGGAATTAGCCTGTTGTGTGTGTTTTTATGCTTTCTGTTTTTCTGTTTTTCAATTTTTGTTTATGTTTTACTTGCTATTTTTACTGTTTTCTATTTTTTAGTTTTAGATTTTTAGTGTTATGTTTTTTGTTTTAGGCTTAGTTTTTTGTTTTATGTGTTTTTAAATTTTCTATTTGCTGTTTTTTGTGATTTTAGCATGTTGTTTTTGCTATTTTCTATTATTTTGCTTTGCTGTTTTTAGAATTTAAAATTATGTTTTTTGTCTTCCTTTAGGTTGCTATTTTTCTGTTTTGTTTTTAGAATTTTATGGTTCTTTCCAATTAATTTAGGAGTTGTGAAGAGAGTAGTTTGAAGCAATTTTGATTCTAAAGTGCTACAACATGAGTGGACAATTATCTTGCTTCTTGGATTTAAGTGGTATGGCAACAAAATTTGATTTGGATGAGTTGATTCTTGGTAGTCTTATAAGCTATGAGGATTTGAGTCATATGTCATAATTCTTTCTTGTGTGTTTTCATCTATCAATTTGACACTCTAGAACTTGTTTTGTTTCTTAGTTGAGGTTACATTTGCACATGCATACATAAAAGTGATAAAGGCATTCCTTTCTTTGAGAAGCCACTTGACCAAATAGCTAACCTTGATGTTATCCTTTGATTACCCTTTTTTGAGCCTAATGATCTTTTCTTTCATGTGTAGCTCATTACAAGCCTAAGTGTAAAACCATGCCCTACCCAACCCTTAGGAATTGAAGAGCATTACATTGAATAAAAATGGAGTAAATTATTAAAAAAAAAAATAAAGTATCGAGTTGTGGCTGAAATTGTTAAGTGTTATGCTTCAAAAATAAATAAATAAATAAAGCAACAGCAAGAGAATAAAATTGTTTTGGGAAAAGTAAAAATGAGTTGAAGCCCAAAGTCAAGATGCATAAAGTACTTGAATTTCTCCATAATTAGATGTTTTTTGTGATTCCTTCGGTGCTTTAGCCATTTTTTCATATTATTGTCATTCCTTTACCTTTCCCCATTACATCCTTTTAAAAGTCCTTTTGATTTGTATTATACATGTGACATAGGTAGTGGAGACTGAGAAAGTGAACAAGCTTATGGTAGTGTATTTTGATACGATGATTGGAGAGAAATACTTACCTTAGACACTTGAGGGAATTGAGAGCATTTATTTATCTTGTGAAAGGCTATTTACTTTGACTCATTCCTATTAAATGAAATTGTCATGTTGTGTGTTCTCTAGTTGTCAAGAGATGTTGTTCCATGAGTGTTGCTATTTCTTTGAGTTTGAATTGTTTTCTTACCTTGATCTTTGCATTCTTGATTTGTTTAGAGAGTTGTCTTCTTTCTCTAATTTGACTTTTGTGATTTTGCCCAGGAGTGCAAAAAGTTAAGTGTGGGGGAATTTGATGAGACGTTATTTTACACTATTTGTTTCCCTTATACTTAGTCTTTTAGTGTGTGTTTCTAGTGATTTTTATGGCCCTTAGACACGTTTTGTAGATTTGGACTTGTTGGTGCTTATAGATTTTAATTGCATAATTGTTGAATTCTGGCACTGCTTACATTTTTCACCATATCTTGGGCTACCAATGTCTGATTGATGTGATTCCAGTTTTTTTTTAAAAGATGACAGAAAATTATACATTTCATATGCAGAGTCCAGAAGCTGATTCTTGCGTTTGGACAACTGAAATTCGCGTGCAAGCAGTCCAGATTTTCTGCATCCGCCCAACATTGACTGATTCCTTTCCTTAGGCCTGCCTATTGGACCAGAGCATGTTTATTTGGGCCAACATCTGCTTATTGGGCTAGCACACATGACACTAGGGCTTGATCACATTTTTACCATTGATAATTTAGGAAACTAGGTTTATTTTGTAATTAGGAAACCATTAGGAAACCTAGAGGAGGCAACCAGCTAGTATTTATTCTCAAGTTGTTGAGGAAAATAGGGGACCACATTACCACCTTGTCATCAGAAGCTGCTACTGCTGCCTCTTGTTGTTGAGTTTGTTTTCCACCTTTTTTTTTGTGTTTAAGTCTTCCATGGAAGGCTAAGTTCTTTTATAATCAATTCAAGAGGAGCCAAACTTAATAATCAAGAGTTCCTGTGATTCAACCGGGTTTGATTTAATATAGTTTGATTGTCTTCTTCTTCTCATCTTCATGTGATTGAATGGTATTTTAATTGCATGCATGCTTTATATGAATTTAAATCAGTTGATTAGATTCATCACAGTAATCAAACTATTGATCATATGTTAAAGGTTTTTAATATATGGTTAACTTGGACAATTCAGTTATTAAATTAATTTGGACTTAGTAATATAGAGCGGATGCCTAGATTCTTAGTTCTAAGATTAATTGAATCCTGATTGGTAATCAGTAGGAATTCTAAGTGTTGCTGTTAGGGGTTCCAGGTAACATTTAATCAAGAATTAAATCAAACACAGGTTATCTTTAGTGAACAAGGACGGATTAGGGTTTGGTTGCCTGCTTGAGTTGATTACGTTTTCTCTTATTTGATTAAATCTTGTTTACTGCTTTCTGAATTCTGATTATTCTGCATTCAACAACAAACCCCCATATTCTATTCCTGCTTAAGTTCTAATAGATTAATTATTTTGGTGAATCCTTGGGAGACGACACTGGTTGCATCCTATACTACAATTTAGGTGCAAATAGTATTGTAATTTTGTACGGTTTGGCACCCATCACCCTTTGACAGTCGCTCCATCAATGCACTGTTTGGCCTCTTGAACATCGAGAACAATGAGGACCTCCGCTACCTCCACGATGGACCAAATTGGGACACCATGATCAACACCCTTTGCCAGCTGAACACTCAGTGGAAGATGTGCAACGATACTCCCATCTCCTTCAAAGCATTGGCCCTGGAGATCGTTAGCAAGGTGTGGTACCATTTCTTGTGTGCCCACCTCATTCTTATCGGCCACCTCAGTGACGTCACCATAAACTGGGCCATCCTCCTCTATTGCATAGTGACGGGAAAATCCATCGACATCAGCACGCTTATCCAACAATCCATCTTGCGCTTCATTCACAGCACCAAAGGCATCGCTTTGGGCACCCCTCGGTGATTTAGATGTTGTGTTAGCAGGCCAGGGTCGAGTGGAGGGCCAATGAGGAGTTGCTTCATCCGAAGCAACCACTAGACGCCACCACACACCGCCTCCAGAGTTGGAGCTAGTACTCCAGTGCTCCTCCACCACCGCCATGAGAGCGAGCACCTGCCCAAACTCCACTGTCTGTTACCACCCTGACACCCGATACCCAGCCATCGAGCTCTTTAGGGTCCGACCTTGCCCGTCTGGAAAGTCAGATGTCTTGACTTCTCCAGCATGTGGACTGCTCCTCTAGTTTTATGCATCATGCTGAAAGATTCATGGTGCAGGTCGACACGTTCTTCGAGCACCAGATGAGCTTTAACTCTCACCTGGCTGAGTTTCATAGCTAGTGCTCCGCCGGTCAGGGCTCCACCATTTCCACCACCACCGATGCTCCAACCTTACTTTCTTGGCATAGACGAAGACTACGGCGCCATCGATGAGGACCTTGGAGACACCGACATGTCTGAAGCTTTTTAAGGAAGTCTTTTTCTTTCTTTATGGATACATTGAGGACAATGCATGTAGTCAGTTTGGGGGTGGAAACACACTTTTTTTTCTCGTGTACTTATTTTCCTTTTTCTATAACTTGTAGTAGTGGGTAATGAAATCATAACTATGTAAGTTTGAAACCCTAGGGTCAATGATAAAATATTACGAGTAGACAATCAGAATTTTTGGAAAATATGCATAACTTGATGGTGTATGACTATTCTTCTATGATTTTTCTTCTATATTAACTTTCTCCTTGACGCAATTAAGCACTTGATCTTGTGCATTACTAGTGAATTATTTAAAGAAGATTTATGCATGCTTAACAATTCTTGACCTCATAAGAACTCTAGAACTAGTTTGAATGCCACTTGAGGCAAAATCCTAGGCTTTGAGACTTTAGAGAGATGATTTAGGCATTGTTTGGATCAATTGAGCCTTTCAAGACAAACCATGTTCTATGAATTCCATTAGTCACCCCATTTGAGCTCGACACTTAGCCCTTTCGTTGTCAACCCATGCAGAAATCCATAACCTCCAATATTTTCCCTAACCTTACATTCATGATACGCACAGATTCTAGGAAAAATATTGAGAGCATAGTGACATATAGGGAGGATGGGTGGAGTAATGAACCTTGAAAAATGTGTGAAAAGATTGTGGCTTCTTGACTCATGAAAAAGAGATACAATGTGAATAAAAAAATGTTGGTTCATTCCCTTGAATAAATAAAGAAAGAACAAAAAGTTAGGGATGAAATCAACCACTCAAGAAAAAGCAAGAGGAAAAAGAAGGCACAATCAAATGAAAGTAAAGAGAAAAGAATCAAGGTAGTTGACAAAAAAGAAAGGAAGTTAGTGAAAAGTTGGGTGAAAATTAAGTGAAGGAAGTGCTCCATAATCCTAGCTGAGGTGATGTGTCATAGGTGAAGTAAGCCATTGTGATAACCTTTTACCACACCCTAACCATAGCCTCACGTTACAAGCTTTGAAAGACCTTTTGATCTTTAATGTTAATAGTGAGCCTACATTAGTTGAAAGTGACATGATAACTAGCCTATGGAGCTCCTTATTGTTCCAATTGAGAGGTCAACATCTATAAGTAAAAACATGTATAAATTGATTCATATTTCATTAGGTCAATGTGCATGGATACACACACACACTCAAGGAGTTTGTTATTCATGAAGAATTTCAATGATAGAGTAAATTACCAGCTTGATTTGAGCATGTTTCCATGAATTATGATATTTTCTTACCTTTGAGACCTAATGGAGGACTAAAGCTGAAAAGTTTGTTAGTAGCTTTAGAGTTGATTTTAGTCCTTGGTTTTTGCTCGAGGGTGAGCAAATCTCAAGTTTAGGGGTATTTGATTAACCAGTTTTATACCGCTTATCCCATATTAATCTTGCTTGACTTTTGTTCATTCTAGAGTATCTTAGGGTAGGTTTTTACAATTTATGTTTCCTTTTGTAGGTTTGTGTTTTGGAAGACTTTGGAAGCCATTTTGGTGCAATCCAGTGCAAGAAAGAAGTTAAAATTGTGCATTTTGGAATTGGAGGCAAGGGCTTGGGCACCGCAGCCCCCACTCAGGGCGCCACAACCCTTTATTTGCCAAGAAATGCAAGATTAAATAGGAGCTAGGGCATCGCAGCATCTTATACCCAGCGCCGTAACGCCCACCAGGCAGGGACCAGAAGGCTACAAAGCCCAAACCCAAGGCTGCAGCCCCTCGAGGTCAACTCGAGATTTGACTTCCAGGAGTCCAATTCTCACTAGGATTTCTAGTTATTTTAATTCATTTTTCTCCTAAACTTCCTAGAACCTATAAATAGGACTTTTTAGGACTAAACTAGGGTTCCACACGTTTTTACACAATAGACAAGAAGAGGAGAAAGATCAAGCTTGAAGATTGGTGTTTTCGTCATCGAATCGTCATCTACAAGAGTTTATTTCTTCACCTTTCTTGTAATTAATGTGTAATATGTGTGTGATTATGTTTTTTGCATTCATTATGAACTAATTCCACCATCTAGGGTGGAGATGTAGCCTAGCTTAGGATAGATTGTAATTTCTACGAAATTAATCAAAAGATTGTCTAATTAATTATCTTCTTAATATCCATACTTATTGCTTCTGTTTGACTAGCCATCAATTTAGATGAGTTGGTAATTACAATGATACTGGGAGGTTAGTTGTAATTGAAGACCATAGGGATTCAGAATAGAAATTGCATAAGGGATAGGAATATACCTTTATGGTTTATGTAGCTGTTAAAGAGAATCGTAGAATTAATTGAATTTCCAGATTATTCCTAATTCACATAGGAATATAGTGGTTCATGGTTCGGGAATATGTTTGTTTGACCTTAGGAAAGGCTAATGGACAAATTAGGGTTCTTGGCTAACATTTAAGAAGATTGTCTTTGGTTAATGAATTAGAAGTAAAGATCCGGACTAGCTACGGTGAAATCGAAACCCTAGATACTTTCTCTCCATATTTCTACTTGTTTTATAGTGTTTATTCTTCATTTACTGTTTTGCATTTAATTATCACCATAATTCACTTATCCATCGTCTAGATAAAACTGGACTACACATAGTTTTGGTACTTAGCAGCCACAATCTCCATGGGACGATACTTTAACTCACATTTTTATTACTTTCTTACAACATGTGCACTTGCATACACTTCTTACGTAACAAGTTTTTGGCACCGTTACCGGGGACTGTGCGTCTAGTAATATCAATGTTAAGATATTTTAATCTTAGTAATTGCAATCCCATAGAACTTTCTTCATTTTGTACCAAATGCTAAGGTTTTTTTTTGTTCAAGCAGTCCCTATTAGTTTCCATCAACTTTCTGTTGTACTTGCAATAATTGTTACCCTCATGTGTGTTGATTTAAGGTCCCTATTTTTAGGAATTTTCTAATGGCTGAGTTGTTGTCATTATGCTTAATTCGTTCTTTTCTGTTCATTCCTTACCTATGTTTGATTTCCCCTACGTATTGTTCAATTCCATTTGCTTCGTGTTCATATAATCTCCATCCGGCTCACTGCTGTTATTGTCATTCTATAACCTTGCTTTTTTTTTTTTATTTTATAGTCTTGCTGAATGTTCTTGAATGAATTACTGGATATTCAGGTTTGATTGATCTTTGTTGATTGTTATAAAGTTTTGATATCATATTTTATTCATATATGAATTGGTTGTTTTATAGTTGTTTTTTTATATATAGATACTCAATTAGGAAAATTTTGAGTGTTTTCATATGGGATTTTGGGTGGATTTCTGATTTGGAATTCTATGAGAAATGGTTGTCCGGGTTTACTAAGGAGTTGAAGCCGTGTGGGCTTGAAATGGTTGAAGAAGGTATTTAATTTTTGAATGTTTGGTTGTTTTATCTCTTTGCTGCCTGCTAGCTTGAAGTCCATTTCTGGTTTATTTTTCTTTCATTCTCTTTGGGTCTTTTCTCTTCTCTTTGATCTAGTTACACATACTTTGAATCATTATATTTGAATCTTCTCAAATGTTTCTTACCATTAGTAAATGTCTTAAACGTGTGTGAGACTAAATTTTTTTTTTAGTTGTATTTAGTTCATGGGCTATTCTTAAGCATTTTTCCTTCATAACGAATAGTTATTATAAGGTTAAAAAACAAACAAAAAAAATGGTTGGAATTTGATGACTGTTTGAGTTGCTTTCTCGCTGTTTCAACTTACAAGTAAAAGCTACTTCAAGTTAATTTTGTTGTTGTCCTGGCTTTGTTTAAGGACTTTTTGGAATTGTGTTTTTTGCTCTAGGGGTTATTCTAAATGACTTGGCCTTGTAATGCATTAAGGTGTTTGAACATGTCTAATTTTGGATGCTGTCAGGCAGCTCTGGCAGCACTTGGTTTTTATTTTCTAGACAGAGCTACAGAGCTCCAATTTGAGTGTTTCTTATCTTGTTTGAACCGTAAGACATATATCTTTCATTTGTAAAATTTTCAAATTTTTTTCATGTCTCCCATGCTCCCAGTTCTGATTTAAACATAATTGTTTATCCCCCACTGTCGATGCTGTCATGTCTCTGGCTGCACGTCATCTTTTGTTTATAGTTTAAGTTATAGCGCTCTATTCTGCATGATTCTCATATTGGTAGAACTATAAGACATGTGTCTTCGATGTGCACAATTTTTGGAATTTTTGCATTTTTTTACTGCTTCCAATTCTAATTTGAACATGGCTATTTTGTGTACCCTTAAGAGTTGTTTGGAGCTATTCTTGTTTGGCTATTGGCATTGCTTGTGGTCTATTTTCTCCCTTGCTATTTCAGTTGGATTTTGAGGTTGTTTAGAACTTTATTTTTGGCTGCCCTTGAGTTCCTTTTTTTTTTTTTCATGATAAGTAGTTGTTTGAATTATCTGCTAGATATTTTAACTTGAACTTAAGGACTTTTTTGAATTAGTTTTGCTGCTGTCCCGCCCTTGTTTAAGTGGCTATTCCTGGCGTACTTGCATTCTTTGTTTAAATTTTGTTTTAGTATATCTTCTTTGGCTACTTTGGAATTGTTCTAAGTTTGTTTCCTTTGCTGTTTCTCCACCATTTTTTTGAATTGTTTCTGCACTTGTTTCATTAATTGTTTCCACACTGTTTGGGCTAATATTTCCCTCTATTGTAGTCAAATTTTAAGTGTTGTTTTAAGTAGAATTCTTTTGCTGTTTTGACTGGATTCAAGGGTCTGTTATTTTATTTTATTTTGCTTTTAGTTTGTTTAGGTTCTGTTTTAAGATCGATTTTCTTTGCTGAATTCTGTAGTTTCAAATCTTGCTTTATTGTTTTTTTTTTTTTTTGCTCTTGCCGATTTAGAATTTTATTGGGATCTGTCCCTTGCTGTTCTTGGTCTGCTTTAGATATAGTTCTAAGCTATCTTCTCTATATTTTGATATGCCGTCAGTTTTGTTTTGAGGTATTTACCTTGCTGCTTTGACATTTTTTTTTTCTTTGTTGTTTTGGCCAACTTATCGGACTATTTGTGTCTTTTACCCAGTTCTTGCTTGTCATCCATAAACCTAAGCTTAATCTTTTATCTTCTGTGATGATTAAAGCTTTTCAATAAATGGTGACATAGGGTAAACACGGTCGTGTTCACATATGGTTTGGACGTGTCACTTAGTGCGAGGCTCTGGAGTTCAGACATGGCCATGTTCGACAGACACGGGATCAGACATAGGCATGTCACTTAAGTGAGGTTCTGGAGTACAGACACAACCATGTTCATCAGACACTGCCTCAAACATGGCCATGTTGTGAAAGATGTTTGTGTCTCAGAAATTAGTTATTAGTTAGTTAATGGTCATAACTGACTTGTTATTGTTTCCTATATAAATGTGTGATGTGTGAAGAGGAAGATAACTTGAGATTAGCATTTCTAGACTTGAGAGAAATCAGAGAAGGAAAAGAATTGAGAGATAGAGAGAAAGAATAAAGGGAGGCTTAGGGTTCTGACTTGCATATGCTGCAAGGTTAAAGAACAGAGGCCAAGGGGGTACTCTATTGTAAAAGGAGTTGATATTGATTGGGATAAATCATAGTGGAATGCTCTCTCATGTGGATGTAAGCCATCTTGGCTGAACCACGTAATTTTGGTGTTCTTCCTTAATTTGTTTTATTGTTTTCGTTTTCTGGTTTAGAATTGCTATTGCTTGCTAGTATTGTTTGTTGGTTTCCTGTGTTCATTGGTTGTGTAGGTTGAATTCTCTTACATCTTCCTCGGTTAACTCTTTATTCAACAGCAATTAATGAGTGGCTTTAAGTATACTTCCTTCAGTAGGTTCCTCTTTGTTATTTTATATTTTTTGGTTGTTTGGCTATGACTAGATTGAAATACGGAACCTACAAGTTTGAGGTCCGCCATATTACTACTTTCCAATTCAAGTATCAAAGTGTTTTTAATCCACAAATCTTTTAAATGTGTATGTTATAGTCCATTGTTTTGTTAGATCCACTAATCATGGACCAAACTATTAAAACCAAAAGCCGTTGGCCTTCTATAAAAAAGAAGAACCTAATTTCTCTAGTTTTAAATTCCTTTTTCTTAAAAGATTAAAAAGAAATGAAGCTATGTTTTTCAATAAGTCGATCCCAGGCTTTCATCTATTTGTCCTTAGCCTCCCTCTGTTTCTTGTTCCCATCTATGCTCCAATGTATTTCACTTAAGGCAGCAATTATAGACTCTTCTTCCTTTTACTCTTTGTCATCTTCAATCGACGACCATCATAAGAGATTTGAACCTAGGATATAGTAGTTTGGGTTGCTTTCATGTATTTTTTTTTTTTTTGATGAATTGGATTGTTATTGCATCAAAAAGAACAAATAGGAACTCCTGTACAAGTACAAAAAATACAGCATCACACTAGAACACTGTCACTAATCATTACAAGAAAATAAGGGTTTTCTCGGGAAAATTGCTCAGAGAAAAACAATCCGTGAGTAAATCACAAGGTTTTGCATGGATTTTCTCTCGGATAGGTGTGTGAATAAATTTCTCACAGACATTTTTCATAGACTAGCACAGTACAACAGTTAGATGAAATTTTAGAACAATGTGATAGTTCCTAAGGGAGACACACTAACTAGCTTACCTAAAATATCTATTACTTTCTAAAGGGAAGGAAGACTAGATAAAACTTTAAGTGCCTCTATGGTCTTTTGAGCCTTGATATCACACTCTACAAACTTTGGAGCCAGAGGAACTCAAACATTTTCAACCATTTAAAAGAAAACTGAAGTTTTCCCTCATTGGTCAAGTAGAATGGGAGAGAATCATTTTTATTTTTAAAGCGAATTTGGAAGAACTGATTTTTCCATTTTTTTGCCAAACACCAATAATTCCATGATCTTTCTTCTTCGAACTGCCCCTAGAGATATCCACCCAGTAAACTTTGAAGCTACCTTGAAAAAGTAACAAAATGACTGTGTGTATCCCAAAAGAAATCAAGGCAATGGCCTCAGGCCTTTCAAGTATAAAATTTATTCTTTCAAACAATCAATTCTATATTTTGTACCTATCTTTTTAAAGAATCAAGATCATCTCATGTTAGGGTGTAACATGACACTATCATCTTTAACCAAAGCCACCGAAAGTCATATGGGAGGACTATATAAGTGTAAGGGTTATAGTACCAAAGGTCATCTTGAAGCAAAGCCAGGACATGCTGCTCTGCTATTGAGGCTCCCACTCTATCTAGAGTGAACATTTCCTCTCAGTCCCAAGTCTCAACCACCAAAACTGTAAATCTGAATGGAGTCCCTTAAGTAACTTTGTATATAGAGTTTTTTCATGTAACAAGACATCTTTTATTAGTTTCATCATGATCCCCTTGATCACGCTTTGTAACTTGTTCATTATTTCTGGTTGGTTATAATTTTTCTTTTCTTCTTATATGTATTGTCTAATATTGCAATAAATCCTTTCCCCAATTTCCGGAAACGAGTGCAGGTGGGTAGGAGAGAAATCAGTCTATTACTTTTTCTAGGACATTACAACTTGGGTCGGAATTTAGGCTTGCTCTGCTATAGGTACCCATTGAGCCAGCCAAAGAATCCTTGAAGCCTTGAAGATGTATAATAGCAGAGAGAGAGAAAAATGTTTTACAGAGAGGAAGAAAGAGAAAAGGAGGAGAGATAAGGATCATATTAAATGGGAGAGAGAAAAAGGAATTTGGTGTGACAATATCCACCTCTTAAATTTTTGTATACAGAAAGAAACATTCTTTCAAAGTAGTTCAGGGAACCATTCCTCTTTCTTTGTGAACAGAAGTACGCAACTACCTTCTTGAATAAACTTTGACATAATCATCATCTTAACACAAGGTAACTACAAGTAATATCCATTACCTAAAAACCTTGCCATGATGTGCTTAATAGTGAGAAGAAGCAAACATAAGGATGGAGCTAGGGTGAGGCATGTTGTTTCTATGATAGGATTAGTTGAGCCTTTTAGCTCTTGTGACACTCTGATATAAGACTACAACAATATCTGAACTTTAGTTATGTACAAACCTCTATATTTGAAAAGGTTTTATTAGTATATATGAGATATTGGAGCGAAGTAAATTTAGAAATTCTTAGTGACAATTCCATTGACATCTCCAGGTTTCTCATATCTATTTTGATGTGCATGTCGAGTGACCAACTATTCGAGAATAGATGTATACAACTCTAGGGACTGCAACATTGAATATCCAATGATTGAAACCAACTCTAGCTAACTCTCCTATGCATGCAGTTGAAGGACTATGTTCTTTGTCGGATAAGAAAGAATGAGCAACTAATTGATGGTAAAATTATGCCACTGGTAAATAAGAGAAAGAGGATACAACATCATGAGAATAATAAATTTTCTGATATTCTGGTTGAACAATCTTTTAGTGTCAGAAGAACAACAAAAGGATAAATAGATGAAGGAACAAAACATACATGTTGAGTATTTGGGTATTGTCTCAGAGTTGAGGCCAGCAAAGTAGCTGCGAAAGGGTATTGAGTAAGAGGAAAAGACAAAACAAAAACATAGTGAATCAGTGCCACCAATTGTCATCATCTACCTTGGTTCAGAAACAGTCGAGAATTTTGAGAGTTAAAGGAAATACTCCTAAAAATGGGTGAATAGGAGTTTTCAAAAATTTTAAGCTAATTTGATCTTAAACAAAATTTGTTCAAAGATCTAAATAGTACGAGAACTAGTTCTGGAATATATGAACTAGTTCTAGAATAGAATAGCACAAACAGAGCAACCCAAAATATCACACTAATTCATCACAATCAAAATTGAACTTCAAATAAGCATAAGAAATCAAAAATAGAAGAGAAGAGTCAAGGAAATCTTAGCAAAGAATTTATAGTGGTTCAGCACTAAGGCCAACATCCACTTCTCCCAATGCTGGGGTTCCACTAAATCGAGTTTAATTTGTCCAATCTTCTCCAAGCTCTTACATCCATGGTTTCTCTCCAAAGCTCACCAAGAACTTTCTCCTTCTAGCACCACAACTAGAAGTAACTCACTGATTTCCTACTGAAGTCCGGAGTAAAGAAAACTCAAATAAGAGTCAAGCTCCATTAACATTTTCTCTCTCTCTCTCTCTCTCAGAGAAGATTTTTATAGAGAAGAGTACACGAGGAAGAAGAAGCCTAGTACAGAAAATTTTCGGCACTGAATCAAGCCCTTAAAAGCAAACTCATGAACACCTTGTTCATTTTCATCTTCTTGAGCTTGCTGCTTTGAATCAAGAAAAGAACAAGGTTATCTTTTTTAAGAACAAGATTAAATGGCCCATAAAAAAAGAAATGTTGCAATGGGAGGAAGGGATGGGGGAGGTGGGTGGGGGAGAGAGAGAGAAATTGGGTTAGAGAATTTTAAGGAATATTAATAAAGAGATGAGGTGGGGTTGAGTTGTAAAACTAATACATGTGTAATATTTCGATAACAGAACAACATCACAAACAATAGCTTAATATGTGCGTCAATACTAAAAATTGTGAATTTCAAGCAAGAAGAAAAATATTTAAAATAGAGAATTTTTTTTTTCACTCTTTTATACCACAATTTTTAATTCCATGTAATCTTGGATCATGGTTTAAAATATAAGAGTATGAGATGAAGAAGTATTTAAGATTTCTTTATTTGGTATGACAATAGGATGGAATTAATGATTCATAGGTTTATTTAAAGTTAATCACTTCTAAATTAATTATTGATAGGCGTAAATGGAGAGACAGAAAAGAGTCATCCTCAAACATAAATAAATATTTGAACAAGCAGCAAATGAAAACTGAAGTATAATATTGATTAATCATACTTGAAGTTGAAACAAGGAAATAATTTATTAATTAGGAAATTGAGGAATGCTACTTTCACAAGTCTTTCACCGGAAAACTGAAACAAATATCTACAATATTATAAATTTTCATGGTTAGGGATAGATCAACTAGAAAACTTTTAAGCTAGGCACATTGGCAGATGACAACCATACTGACCAATTGGCTTGTTGGACATATTTAAGAAAATGTTAGATTTCAAAGGCTGTAGTTTATCATCTCTATGGAAAAAAAAAATTGCACACCTTTTACATATACATATAGACTAGAAGTTAGATTACCCACTAGTTCAATCAAAGATTTATTCAGCTTAGCAAACTAAGGAGTCTTCCTTTGATTCAACTAATACAACAAAAAGCAGAGCTGTGGATCCAGAAAAAACTGAAAGCAATGAAGATATATAATCGATTAGAATTTAATAAGTCAAGATGGCAACAACAAATTTGAATAAGAAATTTAAATAAGAGAACTCACTCTTCTGATTACAGCCTACAAAAATGACATGATTAAATTTTGTTCAATTGTAGTGAAAACAAAATATAGACATTTTTCAGTAATTATCCCTCATTTTTAGCTTCTTAAACCTCTTTTGGGCCTATTTGGTTAGACATCATTTCATAAATTTGGATCCAATTGGGCCTAAATGCATTTTTTAGCAATACTGGGTATTTTATGCTGTCTCTATGTTTCATGCATATCTTTAGTTCTGAATGTCTAAAAATTATGAGTCTTACCTTGTAGGAAATCTGAGAGAAATCTCTACAACTTTGATTCAGAGCCCCAAGTCTAATTCGGATGTCTAGTAAGTCATATTTAGCCTGGAAGTCAGAGTAGAGATGCTGTCGCTAGATCCTGACCAGTGTGAAGAGATTTAGACATAACTTTGGCTGTATGTGTCTTTTGGACCTGAAATTAAAACCATTGGAAAGCTAAGACATATAGGTTCAACTCTCATGAAGACTGGTTCTCCAAAAGGTGGGCTTTTGATGGTGATATTGCCTCTCGTAGGCAACTGATCGGTCCAGATAGCTGTTTAGACTTAAATGGGCCTAACTCTCTCATTTCAAGCTCAAATAAACCCAAACTGGAGCCTAATTAAAGCTAAGACCCAAATGATTAATTTTGACCTAAGGGTAGTTTAGGTGTGTAGTTATTTTTGGTTGTCTATATATAGGAGAAGAGGAAGCCGAGATTCACATCCTTTTGCCAGACAATTTTTCTGGCCTCCTTTCTCTCCATAGTTTTTCTTTGCTTTTTCTTGTATTGGATCATTCCTTCATGTTCATGGAGGGCTAATCATTTAGATCAATCTAGGTTTTGGCTGTTCTGATTATTGATTCTGAGATTTTGTTTTAACTGCTATTTTTTCAGTGATTAATCAACTGCTTTTCATCCTTTAATTCTGTTTGAGTTGCTTAAATTCATATTTGAAAGTTCATATGATAATTGCTTAATTTCATATGTTAAAGGAGAATTGTAAAGATTAAACAATATTTCTAAGCTTTTGGATGAATTGTTTAACTTTGGTTGGATTTTGGACTTTAAATTAATTTGGATTAATGGATGTTTAATTCATTGAACCTTAATTAATTGAATTCTAGATGCTTATCCAGTAGAGATCTATAGACCAGTTAGAAGCTTCTTGATGTGTTCTAAGGCCAAGAACTAGGTTAATGATTGAATAAATCTTTTATAATCAAGAACGGATTAAAATTAGAATTAGTTAATTCCTTGGATTGATTGCTTTGTTAAAGTCAATTACTTTCTGTCATTACTTTCTGCTTTTACTTTTTGCCTTTACTTTTTGCCCTTTACTTTCTGTCATTACTTTTTGTCAATTATTTTCAGTTAACCACTTTTAAAGAGACTAAAAATAGCAAAACAGTAAAGTAAACAAAAAATTAAAACAGAAGCAACTAAACTACACAGAAATCCCTCCTCCACACTTAAATTTTTGCATTGCCCTCAATATAAAAGCTCAAAAAGTATCACCAATCAAATAGGACAAGTAAAATAAAAGAAAGAGAGAAGAAACATCCTGATCAAGAGAGGTAAATGGCTTCTTGCAAGTAGACCTCCTCCATGATGTCCTCTTGTGCTCCCTCATAGAAAGGCTTTACGCGATGTCCATTGATTGGAAAGGTCTTGTTAATTGCCTCATTTTTAATCTCCACTGCACCATAAGAAAAAACATGCGTAACCACAAAAGGACCCATCTATCTAGAACGAAGCTTACCGGGCATTACCTTGAGATAGGAGTTGTAGAGCAACACTTTCTGACCAATGTGAAACTCTTTCCGTACCACCATCTTATAATGAACAACCTTGGTTTTCTCTTTATAGATTTGAGAGTTCTCATAAGCCTCCAACCTAATTTCTTCAAGTTCTTGAAGTTGGAGCTTCCTTTGGGATCCAGCTTGAACTAAGTCAAGATTGCACTGTTTCACTGCCCAATATGTCTTATGCTCTATCTTCACTGAAAGGTGACACGCCTTGCCAAAGACAAGCCTATAAGGTGACATACTTATAGGAGTCTTGTAGGCAATCCGATAAGCTCATAATGCATCATCTAGACGAATGCTCCAATCATTTCTGTTGGGTTGGACGGTTTTCTTTAGAATCTGCTTTATCTCCCTATTTGACACCTCGGCTTGCCTATTGGTTTGTGGATGATAGAGAGTCGACACCTTATGCACCACATCATATTTTCTCAACAGAGTCGCCATATGCTTATTGCAGAAGTGAGAGCCTTAGTCACTGATGATTGCTCTTGAAATTTGAAACCTGCAGAAAATGTGAGTCTTGACAAAATCTAAGACAACACGAGAATCATCAATTCGGGTGGCCTTGGCCTCTACCCATTTAGAAACATAATCCACAGCTAACAGGATATACACAAAACCAAAAGAACTAGGAAAAGGACCCATGAAATCAATACCCCAAACATCAAATATTTCACAAAATAGTAAAGGTTGTTGATGCATCTCATTCTTACCAGAAATATTATCTGTCCATTGGCATTGTGCACAAAGTTTACAAAAATTGTAGGCATCATGAAACAAGGTAGGTCAATATAATCCAGAGTCTAAAATTTTTCTACCAGTGCGTTGGGGTCTAAAATGATCACCACATGCAAAAGTATGATAGAATTGTAAAATAGACTCAAACTCATGTCCAGACACACACTTCCTAATGACTTGATCACTACATAATCTCCACAAATAGGGATCATCTCACACATAATGCTTCACTTCACTTTTAAGTTTATCGACTTGATGCTTTTTAAAATAAGCATACAACTTAAAAGCAACCAAGTAATTTACTAAATTAGCATACCAAGGATTTTTATCTTGCAGCTGATAAAGTTGCTCATTCAGGAAGGTCTCTTTGATGGGGAGGGGATCCATTACTAGTGGAATTCGGCTTAAATGATCTGCAACCAAGTTTTCTGCTCCGCTTTTATCTTTGATATGAAGGTTGAATTCTTGTAAGAGTAGCATTCACCTAATGAGCCTAGGCTTTGCATCCGGCTTCTTAAACAAGTACTTTAAAGCTGCATGGTCAGAGAAAGCAATTACTTTAGAATCAAGTATATAAACACGAAATTTATCTAAAGCAAAAATAATAGCCAGAAGCTCTTTCTCAGTGGTGGTGTAATTTGCTTAGGCAACATCCAAAGTGCGAGAGGCATAGGAGATCACGTGGGACAACTTGTCCACTCGCTGTACAAGGATAGTGCCTATTGCAAAATTGGACACATCGCACATCAGCTCAAAGGGAAACTCCCAGTTAGGTGGTTGGATGATGGGAGGGGAGGTCAGACTCTACTTCAGCTTATCAAAGGCCGCTTTGCACTGTTCATCACATTCGAACTCCACATCTTTTTGGAGAAGTCTGGACAATGGAAGAGCAATCTTGCTGAAATCCTTGATGAGTTGCCTGTAGAACCCTGCATGACCAAGAAAAGAGCACACTTCTCGCACACATGTGGGGTAGGGTAAAGAGGCAATAACATCAATTTTAGCCTTATCTATTGCAATTCCTTTGCTAGAAACTACATGCCCTAAAACTAGGTCTTGTTCTGCCATGAAATGACACTTCTCAAAATTAAGAACAAAGTTAGTCTCAAAGCATCTATCAAGTGCTTTAGCAATGTTGTCTAAACATGCATCAAAGGAGGAACTATATACAGTAAAGTCATCCATAAATACTTCCATGCAGTGTTCTAAAAAACAAAAAAAAAAATACTTACCATACACTGCTGGAATGTACCCGAGGCATTACAAAGGCCAAAGGGCATCCTCCTATATGCAAATGTACCGAAGGGACAGGTAAATGTGATCTTCTCCTGATCCTCCGGGGCTATTTGAATCTGGAAGTAGCCTGAGGAACCATCTAGGAAGCAATAATAGGACTTTCCAGCCAACCTTTCTAACATTTGATCGATGAAGGGCAGAGGGAAGTGATCCTTCCTGGTTGCTTGGTGGAGTCTTCTGTAATCAATACAGACTCGCCAACTGTTCTACATTCGAGTAGGAATCAACTCATTCTGCGCATTGACTACTACTATTATGCCAGTCTTCTTGGGAACCACTTGCACTAGACTCACCCAGTTGCTGTCTAAAATGGGGTAAATGATGCCAGCTGATAACAACTTGCTCACTTCTTTCTTGATCAAATCTAGAATCAGCAGGTTAAGTCGTCTTTGGGTTGCCTCACTGGTTTAGCTTCATCCTCCAATAAAATTTGATGCATGCAGGTGGAGAAAATACTACCAGGAATGTCTACAAAGGTCCAACCAATTGCTTTCTTACGTTGCCTCAAAATCTACAACAACTTATCCTCTTGTTCAGGTTGCAGATTTTTGGCTATGATCACTAGCAGCTTCTCGTCTTCCGCTAGAAAGGCATACTTGAGATTGTTAGGTAATGATTTTAGCTATAGTGTAGGTGACTGCTGCATAGAAGGGACTAATTTGGTTGGAGAAACCAAATCGGTTACTTGAATCTCAACAACACCTACAATCTCTACACTATTTTCAAAAACAGGCTCATCATATCCTAATAAATCAGAAAAGGAAGATGCAGTATTTTCCATGTATTCAACAATTTCAGAATAGACAGTACAAATTTCATTGCAATTATCACATCTAGAACAATCTAAAGTATTTAGAAATCCTACTATATCGAGAAATTCAGCTACCAAATCAGAATGCATATCATCAACTACCAAGTCTATTACATCCATTTGGAAAATAGAATACTCTTCCAAAGGATGTTTCATGGCATCAAACAGGTTAAAATGAATGACAGTATCACCAAATTCCATGGAAAGAGTACCAGCATACACATCAATATTGGCTTTAGCAGTTTTAAGGAAATGTCTACTTAAAATCAATGGGGCATGTCTCGATGTAAACTCATCCTCCATATTTAACACATAAAAGTCAACTAGAAAAATTAATTTATTTACCTTAACCAAGACATCCTTAAGAAGTCCTACAGGGTATGTTGTACTCTTGTTGGCAAGCTGAATCATCACTCTAGTAGGCTTTAATTCCCCAATCTGCAAGGATGAATAGATGGACTTGAGCATCACATTGATTGAAGCACCCAAATCCAGCATGGCGTTTGTGAACTGCTGATGAACATACTTTTTTATACAGTAGTTAACCTTCACATTTAGTCTTTTAAACCTCTTTTGGACTGAATTGAGTGGGCTTGGGCCACATTTCATGACTTTGGATCCAATTGTGCCTAATTGTATTTTTTAGCAATACTGGGCATTTTATGCTATCTCTGTGTTTCATGCATAACTTGAGTTATGGATATCTAATAATTTATAATATTACCTTGTAGGAAAGCTAAGAGAAAGCTCTACAACTTTGATTCAGATCCCCAAGTCTAATTTAGATGTCTAGCTAGTCATATGTAGCCTGGAAGCCAGAGAAGAGATGCTGTCGTAGGATCCTGACCCGCATGCAGTGTTTGGACCATAACTTGAGCTGTAGGTGTCGTATGGACTTGAAAATGGTCCCATTAGAAAGCTAAGATGCAGAGCTTCAAGTTTTATGAAGACCAGTTCACCAAATTGTATATTGTAGATGGTCTTATTGCCTATCGAAGTTGGATGATGGTTCTAGAGGCCTGTTGGCACTTAAATGGGCCTAACTTCTTCATTACAAGTCCAATTGAGCCCAAACCAAAACCCAATGAAAGCTAAGGCCCATGGGAATGCATCTGCCATAAGGGCAGTTTAGGTGTGCATGTATTTTTGGAGGTTTATATGTTCAGAAAGAGGCAGCCAAAATTCATTAGGATATTTTGTAAGATATTTTGTAAGATATTTTGTAGACAACTTTTCTACTTTTCTTAGTCTCTAAGTTTTCTCTCTAAGTTCTTTGTAAACTTGGTTCCTCTTGTTCATGGAGGGTTGAATACTCAAATTAACTCAGGTTTTGGTTGTTCTGATTATTAATTCTGAGATTATGCTTTGAATGTTATTCGTTTAGTGGTTAATCTATTTCTTTTCTTCCTCTAAAATATTCTATTTGAATTGCTTAAATTCAAATTTGGATTTTCCTGTGTTGATTGCTTAATTGCATATGATAAAAGAGGAAATTAAAGGTTAATCAATATTTCTAAGCTTTTGGACGGATTATTTACCCTTGGCTAGATTCTGGACTTAGGTTAAACTGGATTTGAATGAGTGCTTAATTCATTTAGTCTTAGTTGATCCGAATTCTGGTTGCTTAACTAGTGGATATCCATACAGCACTGAGAGGCTTCTTGATGTGTTCTAAGGCCAAGAACTAGGTTGATAATTGAATGGATTCTCTGAAATCAAGGATGGATTAAAATCAGAATCAGTTAGACTTGGATTGGTTGTTTTCCTTAAGGTTTACAACATTTAATTAATTTTTGTTAATCATTTCAACAAAACAAACACCCTATTTATATATTTCTTAATCTGATTCACTACTTAGAGTAATCTTTTGGTTCGACTTGGTGTTGCCTTATGATACAAGTAGCTTTGGTAAACCGACTATAAATTTTACTAATTTGAGGAGTCTCGGCAGCTCATCAACTGCCTATCTCCAATGGTGTAGGGTATGGTAAAAGTCCCAAGATCTGTACACTTAGATGACAGGTTAGGTTGTATCATGGCTGACATGTTCCTTCCCATGCTCATTTTCTCATTACCCTGCAACCTCCTCTTGTTGGAATACAAGTCTTTCCGGAACTTGGCATACTTCAAAATTTGTTTGATGACATCTAGCAATGAAAATTGACTTTCACTTTCCTAAAGGTCTCAAGAAGCTCTCTATCCCTCTCAGTCTCATCTATCTTCTTGGACTGAATGACTCTCTATGGAAAGGGAAGAGCTACTGTAGGCTGCTTGATTTTGGGTTCAAGGGTGACTAGCTCAAAAACTGCTTTCTGTGCCGTTTGTGGATCGCTTGCAGGTTGAGGTTTAGTTGGTACTTGCAAAGATTTTTTTAGACCTCAGCATGATAGCACTTACATTATTCCCGTTTGGATTAGGAATTGTCTGCGAAGGAAGTTTGTCAAAATCCTTGGACTGCAACTGACTCACTGAAGATGCCAATTGCCCAATCTAAGTTTCTAAATTTTGCATGGTGGCATCTGTCCTCTGCTGGAACTGAATGTTGTTAGCTGCCATTTATTTCACTAAATCCTCAAATGAAGGCTTAGGTTTGGATGTTGACGGACCAACTGGTTGCATAGGCTGCTGCTGGAATGGTTGTCTGTTTGGTTGAAACTGGCTCTGCCTAACTAGTTGAAATTGGTTATGTTGCTGGAATGGTTGCCTATATTGTTGCTGGGGTTGCTGTTGTTGGGATGACTGTTGTTGTGCTGCAACATTGCCATATCTAAAATTTGGATGATCCCTCCAACTAGGGTTATAGGTGTTGGAGTATGGATCATATCTAGGTTGTTGTTGTGCTTGGTATTGGGGTCTACCTAAAAAGACACTTACTACAGCTACAGAGGGATCTTGAAATCTAGAATCACCATCTTGAAGTGTAAGGCATGCATATGTGGGATGAGATGAACAAGAGCAAATGCCACACAAGCTTGCAGGTTAAGGTACAAATGCTTGTTGTCTCATTGCCAACTGCCTCACTAAGGAGGTCAACTTATCAAGTCTATGCTGCATTCTCTGTTGGTCAGCAGGTGATGCAACAACTTCATTGACTCCTCTAGTGGAAGGAATCATCATAACACCAAACTGCTGGGAATTTGCAGCCATATTAGAATCAAATCTCTGGCAGCAGTTGGTGTTTTATCTACTAATGCTCCTCCACTTACAGCATCACTGTTACTCCTCTCCAGAGGTGATAAGCCCTCATAGAAGTATTATATCGAAAGCTGATCACTTATCTGATAGTGAAGGCAGCTTGAGCACAACTTCGTAAACCTCTCCCAATATTCATGTAGTGTCTCCCCTGACAGTTGCCTTATGCCACAAATGTCTTTTCGAATTGCGACAGTCCTTGATGTAGGGAAGAACTTCTCCAAGAATAGCTTCTTCATGCCACTCCAATTTCTAATTGAACCTTGTGATAGGTAAAAAAGCCAATCCTTGGCTGGATCAGCAAGGGAAAAAGTGAATGCTCTCAACTTGATATTCTCTTCAGAGATCCCTTGTGGCTTCATTGTTGAACAAACCACATGGAATTTATTTACATGTTTATGAGGATCCTCACCTGCAAGGCCATAGAACTTTGGTAGCAAGTGTTTCAATCCAGATTTGAGTTCAAAAGCAACATCAAGTTTAGGATATTGAATCTCTAAAGGTTGATAAGCAACATCAAGGGTAGCTAATTCTTTAAGAGTTCTATCTATAGCATGCATATTGTTATTATTTCCAACCCTGTTAACATTAGGATTAACAGCAGGATTACCAGCAGGATTAACAGGAGGCCTATTGTCATCCATGATAGGCTCTATATTATGAGCTGCTCTATTTTCTCTAGGAAATGTATGTAATGTTCTCTCTATTTCAGGATCTAATTCAAGTAATTCAAAATGAGAAGACCTAGTCATACACCATGCACATCAGTGGCTGAATGCCTAATACACATAACAATACAAGAAAACACACAAAGGGTGATAGGAATGAACAAAAGCAGAAGTACACCAAAAGCACAAAACAAAGGCAAAAACACACCAAAATAACACTAGAAAATGTATCTAAACATTTTTAAAATTTTTGAGACCACCACAAAACGAAAGCTAAATGAAAATGGAACTTAAAAATCAAATAAAAAATCTTTAAAAAATAGAAAAGTGGTCAAAATAGTGAGATTTGTTAAAAATGCAGACCTCATGAAAAATGCCATGATTATTGATCAGTGGCTCATTTTCCTTCAACTGACCAAGTTTCAGGTCAATCGAAGCACAAAAATTTGGTCGGAACAGTACACTTGAAAATCACTAATTCAAGTCAAAATGAAAAGAAAACAAGAGGGAAATGGAACCAAATCACTAGAGTCCACACAAGAGACTTTAAATCATCAACTAACATTGACATCTTCCTTCAACTGACCAAGTTCGGGGCAATTAGAGCTTAAAAATCTAGACTAATCAGTGCAAAATGGCCTAAAATCACAAAAACATAGCAACAGCAGGGGTGAATCAAGGAATCAATGGAGGTTTTTATGAACAAATTAAAAGTCAGTTATACTACTAATAAGATTGGTCCAAAACTAGAATAATCCCTGGCAACAGTGCCAAAATTTGATGAGCTGCCGAGGTTAATCAAATTAGTGAATTTATAATCGGTTCACCAAAGCTACTTATAACATAAGATAACACTGAGTCGAACCAAATGAATATTCTAATTATGGAATCATATTAAGGAGCTTACAAACAGGGGAGGTTGTTTTGTTGGATTAATTAACAGAAAGTAATTAAAAGTGGTTAACTAAAAAGAATGGACAGAAAGTAATGACAGAAAGTAATGGCAGAAAGTAAAGGAAGAAAGTAAATGCAGAAAGTAATGGAAAGTAATTGACTTTAACAAAGCAATCAATCCAAGGAATCAATTAATTCTAATTTTAATCCATCCTTGATTACAAAAGATTCATTCAATCATTAACCTAGTTCTTGGCCTTAGAACACATAAAGAAACCTCTAAGTAGTCTATGGATCTATACTGGATAAACATCTAGAATTTAATTAATTAAGGTTCAATGAATTAAGCATCCACTAATCCAAATTAATTTAAAGTCCAGAATTCAGTCAAGGTTAAACAATCTATCCAAAAGCTTAGAAAGATTGTTTAATCTTTACAATCCTCTTTTAACATATGAAATTAAACAATTATCATATGAACATTCAAATATGAATTTAAGCAACTCAAACAAAATTAAAGGATGAAAAGCAGTTGATTAATCACTGAATAAATAGCAGTTAAAATAGAATCTCAGAATCAATAATCAGAATAGCCAAAACCTGGATTGATCTAAGTGATTAGCCCTCCATGAACATGAAGGAATGATCCAGTACAAGAAAAAGCAAAGAAAAACTATAGAGAGAAAGGCGGCCAAAAAAATTGTCTAACAAAAGGATGTGAATCTCGGCTGCCTCTTCTCTTATATATAGACATCCAAAAATAACTACACACTCAAACTACCCTTAGGTCAAAATTAATCCCTTGGGCTTTAGCTTTAATTGGGCTCTAGTTTGGGCCTATTTGGGCTTGAAATGAGGGAGTTAGACCCATTTAAGTCTAAACAACTCTCTGGACCATCTCTGGACCCATCAATTGCCTACGAGAGGCAATATCACCAACAAAAAGCCACCTTTTGGAGAACAGGTCTTCATGAGAGTTGAACCTATATATATTAGCTTTCCAATGGTTTTAATTTTCTGTTTATTTTACTGTTTTGTTGTTTTTAGTCTCTTTGCTGTTTTCTGTTTTAATTATCAATTTTTTTTTTCCGTTTTAAATGCCTTCCAATGATGTTTTAGGATTTGTGAAGTTAAAAGTGTTTGAAGCAATTGCAATTCAAGGTTCATAACATAATTGAATAATTGTCTTCCTTTTGAATTTTACATGCTTGGTTTTAGATGTTCGATTGGTAATTGAGTTTGATAGATACATTTTTTGTGAGATTTTGAGCCTTTTGATGGATGAATTTAGCATTTGTGTCATTCTCTTCCTTCTTGTGTGATTTTCACTCATGAAATTTGTTCACTCTAGAACTTGCTTAATTCTTTTTTATGCTACATTTTCACTTGCATACATAAACATGATTGAGGTATTCTTTCTTGATTTAGCTACTTTGCCAAATAGTCAACCTTGCATCAGTTCTTTTGATTACCCCCTTGAGCCTATATGCCTATCTTTGGCCTTAGCTCATTATATGCCATTGTGAAAAACCATGTTGTTACCTTACCTTAGGGAATGAGAGAGCATTGGTTCATTGTCTTGGAGGAGCTCTTGTGCTTGTGGGTAATTATAGTACAAGTGTGGAGGTTGTGAATTCTAATGTGTAATGTGCAAAGTGTTATGTGAAAGAAAGAAAGAAAAAGAGCCAAATGTCTTTAAAAAAAAAAAAAAGACAAGAATAATTGTGAAAGGAATTTGTGAAAGGAATTTGTGAAAAGAAAGGAGAATATGCTTTACACACTTGGAATTTAATGCTTGTCATTTGAGTTCCTCTCCAATATTCTTTTATTCTCTTTGGGTTTTTACCTTGTTATATCTATATTGTTTTCTTCCTTTACCTTGACCCTATTACAATCTTGAATAAAGTCCTCTTAATTTGTGTATGCATGTGTTTGAGTAGTGGAAAAGTAGAAGATAAGCAAGCTTATGGTAATGCATTTCTTCATGAGTTTGATTGAGTGAAATACCTACTTTCTAAACACTTGAGGGATTGAGAGTATATCTTGTGAGGATCTTGCATTCTTGACTTATGCTTTCCCATTGAAGTTACCTTGTTTGTTGGTTTGAGTTCTGAAGCAATTTTATCTCATGAATGTTTTAACTCTCTTAAATTTAATTGCTCTTCTTGCTTGTGGTATGAACTTGTGCATATCTTGAATATCATTGGGAGGTGATTCTTTGGTTTTTAAATTTGTTTTTGTTTCCTTGTGGTATGAACTATCCAGAAGCAAGTGTAGTTCACTGATTCACTGAATGCTCCTATCTTTTGGCAAAGATTGTTTGACTATGTAGTTATGCTTCGTATAGAATGGATCGACCTAATTCTCGTTCTTTTTCAATGCACTTGCTTTATATCTCTGACATATAAGGAGGGACGCTATGGGAAGGAAACAACTTTAGCCTCTGTCCTGCCAATCATTCCATTGGCATCTTGCATTCACACCTTCGTTTGACTGCCACTCGGGGATGTAGTTGTATATACATTAGTCTTAACGGATCATTGACTCCACCTATTGTCTCCTTCTATGACATGATGTTGTCATTGCCATATTCCATATGTCACTTAGTCATCTCTGTCTTGCTACGGGTCAGCACCTTCGAAAGAAATGAAGGACTTCATTCAGTGACTCTGTGATCGCCCTCTAAACAATCATAATAAGGTAAAGCTTGAAGATAAGTTTTGTACTCTATTAATTTTCCATTCCTTCTAGTTTGGTGGGCTTCGGTTGGTCTTTTGACCAGATCCCCCAAAAAATCATACGTGCGGGTCTCTTCGCATGTGCCACATGCCATTTGAGGTCCCCCATCCCAGCATTCATTTGTAAATTGAGATTGCTCGACGCCATTGACTCTATCTATTCATTGATTAACTTGTTTTCATTTTTTTGCATAGCAGCTCGACCATAAAGAGAGGACTCACTCCCTCTTTTTTCAAGAATTAATGCACTTCCCCTTTACTTCTTAGGGCCTTCTCTAATAAGGGAAAGGCCTTCTATTTCTATCAAATGACCTAGCCTCCCCTGGCTCTTCCACTGTCCAAGCTCCATTTTTGCCAATGTTTAAAAAATTGAAGCGGTGAGTGAATTGGTATGACAAAAAATGACCGATCATACCAGTTGGACCAAAAGGTCGAACCGGTCACACTAAAAACATGTTTTTAAAAATTTATAATATAACATATTGCTCATAAAATAACCAAAAATGACTACAAAACAAAGAAAAGTATTTAAAACTTACTCAAACTAATTCACAAAGAATTAAGCATTTAACATAATCATAACTTATAGTCAAACAAGTCTCAAATTCACAATTCAAAGACAACCATAATCTCAAATTCAAAGTCTCAAAACAAAATAGATAGCACAAACTTAAGTCATCAAACACATTTTCCATCTTCATGCATTCTTCTCAAATTGAGAAAGATCTTTGTTGAGCCAAATATGTGTCTCACTTAAGTTAATCTCGCCACTTTCATAACTATCATTTCATATACCAATTGAATCTAAGATATCTCATATGCTGCTATAACATCACAGAGCAAGAGGAAAAAAAATGATATAGCAGTAAGCACTAAATATATCAAATTAGTTCAAAATGGGTGCAAACAACACAATTTGTTAAACAAGAGAATAGCACAATTTGTTAAACCAAAGAATGCACTAGTAACAAGAGAACAACTAGAGAACTATATTTCGAACCCATTTTCAGTGCTGTAGAATAATTCATAAGGCATACCTTTTTTCAGAAATCAATCTCATTAATAAGTTAAACACAAGCACAATTTGTTTAATTAGTCTTTATTTGGCACTTTTTAATTAGTCTTCAGTAATATAATTTCAAAGGAAGGTCTCTTTGGATATATGAATAGTAAAGCTTTTTACATGAACTTCCTTCCTTATATAGTCCTAATTAACTATATCATATNGACGCTCTTCCGATCTTATATATATATATATATATATAGAGTTAGCAAGATAAGATTTGCACAAACATATATATCAATATTTTCACTCAAAAATAGAACTTAGTTGGCATCTTTATGTTAGTCTATAATACATATCTAAGACATAATTGATTAGTTTTGTGAATTGTGATTCTTGCAGATTCTTAGAGGACACTTACGAAGAAATGAATCATGTTTATCCATTTCTTCCAACATGGGAAACACTACGAGCAATGGAAGGGCTAGCCCAATGGATCACTATGCTAGAAGTAATATAATCAGCACCAGATTAGAGATGGATAAGACAGAAGGCTTCAATGAAGAAGGAAGTTTGATATGGAACTAACCACTAAAATATTGACATTTTGTCATGTATTTGATTTCATATTAAAGCTTCCATGGAGCCTATGTAATCATAATTTGTAGGATATCATTTTCTGCAGTACTAAGGAAAAAGAACCTCTACATTCATACATCAACCATAACAAAGTGAAGTAATTAGCACAAACACACACAAAATCCTAACTTTGATCAAGTTATAGTCACTAAAATCAAAATTTCAAGTATAAGGAATAAAGAGGCTAAGCTAAATCAAGAAAGTAAAATAGTGAAATACTAATACTAATAAAGAGGGACTCACCGGTGCTGGAAATAGGAGAACACTGGTGTGTTTGCTAGTGTTGATGGGTGTCTGCCGGAGGTTGAATGGAGATTAGGGCCGAGAGTGGAGAAGGAATGGGGGGAAAGGAGAAGAAGAGAATGGAGAAGGGATTGCCATGAATGAGCTGGCAATTTTTTTTTTTTTTAAATAAAATTTTTGAACTGTCTGGTTATTCCAAACCAATACCGGTTCATCGGTTTTTATCGGTTCAATAGCCTAAACAGTTTACCCCTCATTTTAACAGAACCAGTATCCTAACCGGGCACCGGTCTGATTGCCCAGTTCGGTTCGGTTTTTAAAACACTAGTTTTCGTTGGACAATCTTAGCCAGTAGTGCCATCCTCCCTGCTAGCTGCATGGGTGGGTTGTCCCCCGATGCTGGGTTCTGTTAGGCTATGGATTATAGGAACAAATGTAGTTGAATAAGATAGTAGGTGGGTTACACGTTCTAGTAGGGTATCCACTATCACCCTTGATAGGTACTTCAAGACCTGAGTTAGTCGGTCCTCCATTCCTTTGACCGGAGGTATGGATAACGAGGCCACCTTCACAACCTTATCCCTTTGTCCTTATGTTGTAGTAAGGTAGGGCAATTCGCTTGAGTTGCTCAACTGCCCCTTAGCTCGGTGCTCATGACGTGCTACAGAACCTCCACTGTGCTGGGGGAGTAAGCAAGGCATAGCTAGAGGCATACGAGCCAACTCAACGTCAGCAGCTTTGTGTTGCACTAGAGTGATCTAATATGTGGTTCTACACGTTCCACCACTTCTCCGTTCATTTCCAATATTGTTCGTGACACACCATGAGTAGTAGGATGTTAAGGACTAGAATTCAAAGTGAAATTTTTTATTTGCCCATTCCTAGTCATGGGAAAAAAAGTAAGAAATAAGAAAGATTATTCCCTGAGAGCTTGTCCAGTACAACCAATACTAGCAATGCATCTCCTTCACCTGCGCGTGGTAGCTCTACCTAGCGTGCCACCTTGCATGCAAGTGAAGTGCTATTAGTGGCAATAAATAGCTCACTAAGTGATGATTGATGTAGCCTCTACCTTTGAAAGCTAAAGGAAGACAATGCCCCTTGATTGTTCTGGAAAGAAGGATTATGGCGCCCCAGAACCGTGACATCCAGTAGCAACATCTCCTTGTGTGCGAGAGACTTCTATGCTAGTCGTTATAATTCCCAACTCTATTATGAAAGAAAGCAGCAAACTCATTGTAAAGGTGTTTTATGGTGCTCCTCTCCTGACAGTTAAGTTCAATTACATCAAACCTCGCTTTAGTTTGTTCTTTTCATTCTTTAGGCTCGAGACAATGATAGTTGTGGTAGTAATGTCATGGAGCTCGGCTATTGACCCGAGGCGCTGATAGGGAAAGTCATAAAGAGATGTTAAATGTAATTCTAGAAGGGCATTACCACAACAAAAATAAATGAGTCTTGGCAGTTTACTTGCTTACTTGTTAGAGTAAAGAAAGGATGCGAAGCTTCCATAGTGCTTTGTGCTAAGGAAATTGAAGTGGAAGTTTATTAAACTAGTCCCACTAAGATGGTAGGGAGACTTACTTCCAAGAGAGCTGCTTTCGCCTCATAATTACCTAACGAGAGAGAGGCCAATAGCTGAGTTTGCATTCTCTACTTTTCCCCAGCTTTTCATTTAGTAAAAGAATAACTCGTACCCCTTTAGTCTAGGGATTCCTGGGGAAGTACTAGAGGTAGAATGAATTGTACATAAATGGGGGAAGATGCAAGAGGCATAGCAAGCACAGTCGATAGTTTGGTCTGATGGGTCTACTATATTGCAAGCTACAATAATTTCAATATCAAACGGAACTAAAAAACTAGCTTTGTGCTACCAAGGTGGAAATCTCAATTGACTGGATATCGTGATTCATATGGGTCTGCTAATAGGAATGAATGAAAAGCCACTTCTGGCTACACCTTCATACTTGGTGGAGGAGCCATTACGTGGTGTAGTAAGAAAGAAGGGAATCTTATCCATGATGGAATCATAGTTTGTAGCCTACTTAGTTACAGTGATGGAGGCTATATGTTAAGGAGATTCTTGCAAAGTTTGGACGTTCTAGGACATATAGATAAGGCCGTTGTGATCTATCGTGATAACATGGCTGCAATAGCTTATGCAAAGGATCTCAAGTTCCGTGGTAGAAAAAAAACACACATTTACTCCCAACTTCACTTCAATTGGTTATGAAGTATATCTTCACCCTTGAAATGGTTGCTGACCCTTTGACCAAACTCATTTCTACAGTAATGGACACATACTATCTTATGCATTAATGAAAAAAAAGCTTTGTCATTTATTGAATTTGTATAATTTATACATGTTCCACATCTTTTGTTTTAAGCATTTATGTCACCAGGCTTTTTATCAGCCTTCTCACACGGGCAATCGCCCTAGCGTTGAGAAAGCAAACAAGGGTTAATCAGTAATGATTCAGATGTTGCTTTATTAGAGCTAAGATGTCCTAAAATCCCCTGTTAATTACTTATCTGGGTCCGAGGGTTCAAATTCAAGATAAGGAACTGTTCTTTTCCTTTGTATATGGTTAATCCAATAATTTAGATATCCCTGAATAGATGTTCTCAAATGCAGCATTTTCTTTGCTTTGCTATAATACCTTCTTGTTGCTTAAGTAGGAGCTCATAACATAAATTGACACTATTCAATGTCTCAAGTAGGCCAATTGCCTTGATTACTTTTGCTTTGCCATCTCATGAATAGTTGTTAGATGCATCCTACTCGATCTTAGCATGAACAGATTATGGGTATCATCGATTAGAAGGAATGATCATAAGCAAGGAATGATATTTGGTCATGCAATTCTTTAAGTTCATTCAATGTAGGTTCTCTTACTTGCATTAGTGGCTAGCAAACGCCAACTGAGAGGGGAGAACGAATGGCTCAAGAATCAATCGATTACGAGCAGACTCGTGGAGCTGTTGGTTTGATTATCTTAGAATAAGAGGAGCTATCTTAGGAAATGACTTAACTTGTTTGACATATGCCACCGTTGCGAGGCAAAGGAGTAACTTGCTTGGTTTTGCAGTGCACTCACTCCCGTTACGAGAACGAAATGACGCCTTAGCTCGACTCGAGACCAAGAACTCTTACCAGTAGCAGCACTAAGCAGCCTGAGATTGATTGAAAAGGTAGCCCCAGCCCTCCCCTAGCAGCCTACCTACTCATGCTCGTAGCTCGATCAAAGGTTAAGAGTGTGGTTTGGCGGAAAAACAGAAGTCGTCCATATCAAGTGAAACGTGAATTGCTCGGTAATGGCAGAAATAGCTTAACGGTAGAGCATAGCCTTGCCAAGGTTGAGGTTGAGGGTTCAAGTCCCTCATTCCATTATTGGCTTCGTCGTTTAGTGGTAACAAGTAGAGTAGGCAGCGTGTGGAGTGCATAAGCCCCTTTCAAGATAGAGGGAGCAACAAGCAACACCTTGTATAGGGTTCCAAACCTATCCTACTAATAATGAGAAAGGGGCAAGCCAAAACTTACTAGTTGTAGCACGCAGTATACTAGTAAATAGGAAAAGCGGATTGATATTACTAATGACAGATTAAGGTTGAGGATAGAACATGTTCGATGCCTCGCCCTTGTCTTCTCCCCTTCGCCAAAGACTGCAAATGATGGGAATCCTATCAATAAAGAAGAGGCATAGGCATCGCCTCTCGATCCAATCCGTCTTTCCCTGGCCTCCCAAACACACTCTTGATTTGAAATAAACCTCACGCTATAGAGAAGAGATCTAAAGTCTGGGTCCGCTCGATCACCATTTCCTTGAACTTGAACTGGCCAAGAGAGATGAACCCATACCACATTTTATAACCTTCGAACCAAAACTCCCAACTAGAGATGGAATTCCAGAACCTAAACAACTCATGACCGATTCAATTCAAGGGAAGGTCCACCAATAATTGATAGGTCATTCCCCTCCTTATTCGTTTCTTGAACCCTCATTCCATTAATTCGTGTTTACTAATTCATTCAAGGGATGAAACCTTTTTTTATTAGCGCAGGTGTTCGACAACAATGAAAGCCGCTGAACCTAAGACTTGAGTTTAGAAAGAGGGCTAGGCCCATAATAAGAGGGCTTTCTGGGACTGAGGAGGATGGGTGGATTATAAAGTTAGGGGAAGATCAAAGGTTTGTGCATTGGGATTGATTGGGCATGGACGAGCCTTGACTGGGACAACATTGATGAAAAAATGACAAAATTAAAACTTCTCCCATCGCATCATTAACCAATGTAGGTTATATTCTCTATGTTTGAGCGATTAGGGTTTAGAGTTTAGCATTAAGCATTAAGACTCTAGGGTTTAGGGCTTAGGGACAAGGTTAGGGCATAAGGTTTGGTGATTAGTGTCTAGGGTTTATATTTTGGGCCTAAGGTTAAGGGTTTGGAATTTAAGGTTTAGGATTTTGGGTTTAGTATTAATTTTTTAGGGTTTAAGATCTTGGGTTTATAGTTTATGGTTAAACCTATTTAGGGTTTAGTATTTAGGGTTAAGAATTATGAGTTTAAGGTATATGGTATAGGGTATAGGATTTTAGGGTAAATGGTGAGTTTAGAATCTAGGATTTAGAGATTACGGTCTAGCATTAAGGGTTTACATTTTATTGTTAAAGGTTAAGGCTAAGCTTTAAGGATTAGAGTTGAGATTAATGGTCTAGGGTTTAGGGTCTAAGGTGAGTTTAGTGTCTAGGGTTGAGGTTAAGGGTCTATGATTTAGGATTTAGGGTGAAGGGTTTGGGGTTTGAGGTTTAGGGTTTAGACTTTAGGATTAGGACAAGGTTTGTGGATAAGGTTTATGCATCTAGGATTTAGGTTAAGGGTTAAGGGCCTAGGGTTTATAGTTTAGTTTATAGTGTTTACGGTTAAGGGTCAAGTTTTTATGGTTTAGGGTTAAAGATTTAGAGTTTAAGGTTTAAGGTTTAGGGTTAAGACTTAGGTTTAGGACTTAGGACTAGGTTTTAGGGTTTAGTGTATAAAGTTTAGAGTTTATTGTTAAGGCTCTTAGATTTAAGGATTAGGGTTAAGGTTAAAGATTTATGATTTAAGGTTTATGGTTTATGAATTAGGTTTAAGTGTTTCTAGGACTTAGGGTTTAAGATTAAAGCTTTAAGATTTAAGGTTTAGGAATTATGGTTAAGCTTCTAGGGTTAAGGTTAAGTGAGTTTATGATTTAGGGTGAAGGGTTAAGGATTTAAGGTTTAAAGTTTAGGGTTGAGGGTCTAGGGTTAATATATTATAATTAATTACCAAAATGCTGTAATCAGAAAAGTAGCCAAAAAATGCATCTAGACAAAACTAATGTGCTTCCTTAGATAGATTTTATGGAAAAACTAATGTATAAGAGTAGCATGCTAAATGTGTTTATTGTAAGTGAAATTCCATTGCAAGATAATAATTTACTCTTTCCCCATTAGTGTCTTTCTCTATTTGTCCTACCGACAAAATGTTGACAAAATGGAAAAGATAGAAAGAGACCTTGAACCAAACTACCTTTAAGCTATCATTAGTTGCATCAATACCCCTTTTGCATAATCCTGAGGTAGCATCAGCATCCATGACAATAGCACCACCAGCTTGCTGCCAATAACATTAGGGGGAGGGGTTGAGAAGAAATGAGTATGCATTCTGATGTTCTTTTACCCTTTAGTTTATTTGGTTTCTTTCAATTTTGAGATTTAACTGATAAAGATTCAGAAAAATGTAATATGACATTTTAAACAAAAGAAGAATATAAATAAATATTATACTTTATTTTGAGCATTTCTTGATCTCTCTCTTGTAGCTTGCTTCCATGACACTATTGAAACCCTCAACATCAACAAGTAAGCCTCGTTCCTCTGCCATCAGCTGATAAAGGCAAAATCTTAGGGGACTAAATCAGAGTAGGCATAATAAAACAATTTCATACATAATCACAACCTAGCATTCCATCTCCCTTAGTGAGATCCATACGTATCCAACAAGACAAAGGCTTCCTGCAATAGAAAGATATTTGAATAAACAATGGCCATTGGCATATTCAAAAAGAATAGATGAGAGTAAAACAATTAAAATTAGATAATAATTACAAAATAGTAATATAACATTTGATATCTGCTTTCATCAAATAAGAAATTGACACTTCTGTAGCCACATACAACATGTAAAGTCGTAAATTGAGACTTTGCACCAATCTGTATAAAACATCTAAAATTCACGTTTAGACAATCTTCATGACCAACATACAATAAGATTAGAATGGCATTTCCTCTGATAACAAAGGAAGGTATTTTTTAAAAACACTACTATTATTGTAAAAATTACAATAAGTCAAGTCACCAACTTGTTGACGGAGAAATATAATAAGATCAATATCTAGGTAACTAGACTAAATCCATATCTCAAAATCTGAGATTGAAAGAATTCATGACAATCCTTTCAATGGCAATTAATAAGATACAAAAGAAGAAAGTCGCATAGACAAGACAAGTCTCAAATACTATTATTATTATGAAGACTAAATATCATCTGGATATGCCAATAATGTTGCAAAATTCCAATTTAAGAATAGCACAACTAAGTAAATTGAACAGTATTGGAGAAAATATTATCAGAAGGTGACAACAGAGAATAGAATCAACATATTTAACTTGCCTCCACACTCAATGTCTTTCCCTAAACATGTTGAACAACCATCTCAAATTTCTCAATACCCTGAAGAGAAACAAAATAAGTTAAGTTTTCTCTTGGTCATAAGCATGCAATGACAGGAAGAGTTACCAAAAAATCTATCCATAGAGCAATGATAAATCATCAATTTCACTAGAATTAAAACTTAGTTGAGAGTTGACTGTCCTATGGACAAATGACCCCTAAAACAATCTTGTATGCATATGATAACCCTTATCTTAATTAAGGTTTTGCCAAAACTTTCCTCTTCCTCTTTAATTACCTCCTTGATGTGCACTTCAAAACATCACCTGTCACTTTCACCACAACACTTACAAGCCTGGATTCATTGGGGAAAAAAAAATCCTACTTAGAACAATATCTACTTACAAATCCATGTTTACTTGGGGTAACACCTTGGACGCCTTCTTAATTCTAATGATGTTAAAAATTGTTTGATTAAGTATATCTAATTAGAAATTTAAAATGAATAAAAAGTTATAAAAATCCTTCCAGCTCAAGGATGCCACAGAAAAGCTGAGTACTGGAAACAAACTAAACTCCCTAACCATTGACACAAAAAATACTTTCTTTGAATATACTATACCCCTTCCCATTGAAAAACCTCTCTTTAGCTTTTAAGACTTCGCATCCATAAATAAGATGCTAAATTCTATTTCTCTCTTAAAAAGATCATAAATGAAATGGAAATCTCAATTATTAAAAGTGAAAGTGACAAAGAGGAGTAGAAAGAAGGTCACGCGATGTTTTCCCAAACTTCTATCATGGCTAAACTGGTCCAAAATCAAAATCTAATTCTCAAAAGCCTCCAAAATGGTCCAAAGGAAATTTATCTTCTTAATATAACCCCCAATAGAGCAAAATCATTCCTATGTAAAATATATCCCCACTTACTTACAATATTGGGGAAAAAGACAACTTAGAGAAAACTTTCAATGTAGAATCATGTACAAAAAAAGGAAAAGAAGTTAACAAAGACACCAGGTCTACAATATCATACCAGGACAAGATGCATCAGCTATGGCAAATGACAGAGTTCTAATGTGATCTGCAACAACCCTGTATGCCATGTCAATTTTATCTACATCATCTGCTCCAACTTTCCCATTGAGTGCTAGTTGCTTGCAAACAAGTTATGAGAAGACTTAAATATCCGATATATTATCAACCATTTGAAATTAAAGGTAATTGACATGTGGAAAGCAATATAATCAAGAGATTGTAAGAACATCTCCATCCTTGCTTTCTAATAGAAATAGTTGTTCCCATCAACGTATGGTGGCCTTTTGGTTGAGTACCCTACAGCAAAGGATGGCTTCATTGTGTTGATCACACCTATACAAGTAAAGATTTTTATTACTATATTAAAATTGAAGGGAATGCATCAAACGGCTTACAGCCGAGTGGTACTAAGGCCATCCTCAGGGCTTGTGGGTTCCATGTTTAAACCCAAAGTCATAGTCAAAGTACCAAAACAATAATTAAAGTGAATATGCACAAATACATCCTCTAATGAAAATGACATAAATTTAAATCCAAGAGCCTAGTACACCAAATCCATTATTTCAACTTAACTATGAGGCATAAGGAAATTTTCACAACAGATACATTCAAGGAACAAATTATACCAACTCAAGAAAGTACATTAGCTATAGGTTTCCAAGGGGCATAAAAAAACATTGGCATCTTGAGGTGAATTCTCTGCCCACCTCATCAATTTCAGCAGCGGTAGCAAATATGAGTCATAAGGCATCCTGTCAATATGATACCTGAATAAACACCAAATTCCATATCTCAATGCATGTAGGATCATCATTATTAATCAATTCTACAGCATCACAATTGCCAAGTATGTCATAATGTATTTCAGTGCAAGGTCCACAAGGACAAGTATCACCCATCTTCTAGAAATTGTCCTATCCAGAGATATTAAACCAATTATTAGACATAAAGATCCAGAGTCAATATACTGTAGCATTATATATGTTTTGCATGAGTTATTAAAATATTCTATTCAACATTTTGTTTAAAAAAAAATTTAATTTGAGAAAAAGTAAATTGATCACAGGATTCAAATTGAAAGTTCATGGCTTGACTGGTCTTGAAATTGATATTTTATTTTCCATCACCTACCATGGGTGACCAACAGTGATGCAACAGGGAACTAAGAACTGGTTTATTGATGATTGATTTCTTTACAATGCGACCTAACACACTTATATAACCAAAAGGCCATAAGACTCCTACTAAACAACTACTACCCAATACGATAATAATACTAATTGAAAGATAACTAGGGAACTATAATAATAACAATAGATAAGGATAAGAGACCTATCTACCCATAACTCCTATAGCCCATGCTTATCGTATCATTCCTCCCCTTTTCAAGTAGTTCCTTGTCCGCAAGGAACATACATTCTAATTAAGAGATCATTACTAATCCTAACAGATAATTAATAAGGATAATCTAAATTACATAAAAGAAAACTATTTAGGGTTGTATCAAATAGCAATCACATTGTTAACCAATATGTCATAGATAAGGTATAGAATTGCAAGAGTAACAAACAGCTAGGAATTGCAAGAGTAACAAACAGCTATAAACTTCAAAAAGAATAACGAAATTCCCATCTTCAATTAATAGAAGCTACGAATCCAAAGAGGCATAGAAAAAGAGAACCCTACTAGCATTGGCAAAAAGAAGAGTGGGGGTCATTGTGGCGCACAACAAGGCTTAGTTTCTAGTCTGCGTGATTCTTCTCCTCGAAGAATTTGATGTACGTGTCCTTGACGCGCTTCACTAGCATTTTCGGTGACTCTGTCCTAGGCATGGCAGCTGATGAGGAAGAAATTCGAAACAAACAAATTAATTAAACTTTTGTTCATTTTGAATACAAATCAAAATTAAAGTTATGCAGGTCACTGGTATGCCATTTTACTGCCACTGTAACTCTGCTGCAAGTTCATCAAGGGAAAAAGAGGGGGAAATAACTAAAAAATGATAGCCTTGAATAAACATTTACTACAAGGGAAACATTAACCACTTCTTAACTTGATTAACAATCTAGTGAATTGGTTAATGCTTCCTTCTCGGTAAATATTTCTCATGAGCTATCAATTTAAGTCATTTCCCCACCAAAAAAAAAAAATCACAGGTTAGTAATTAAGTCAAGGAGATACTAGCAGGAAAATATTTATTGGGCAAAGCTAGAGTGTAAGAACTCTTATTAAATGAAAGAGCATTAGAGAAAATGTGCTTAGTCTTAGCAATTTGAATCAAGTAATAACTCTTCCTTAATTGGGGGATTTTCAGTTCTGCTGAAGCATGCTACTTAGTGCCTACATCAATTGGTATTTAACTTACTTAGCTTTTTTTTTTTTTTTCATTAAGGTTGAATATAACAAGGATTATACTCTTTAGCCTTTTTTATTATAATTTAAACTAAACCTTTTACCAGTTATTTTTAATGACGATTATTTTTGGTAAAAATAGGAATAGAAAAAGGACAATTTCCTTCATCTCATCTACCACAGAAATAATGGTGATTTGGAAACAAAAGATTCAATCATGTCCCTTTTCCTTTCATGAACACTACTATATTTCTAGGTTGTTGGGGGGGGGGGGGGGGAGGGGGGATGAGAAATCCTTTTACTAGAAAATCTTACCTTTTTGCAAATTCTCAGCTATTCAATGCAGACATGTAGACCTTTAAAAGGCTCTGATAGCCATTTGATACATTCCCCTCCAATTCACTGAAATCAGCTTGCAATTTTGAATATCACAACAACAAAGTTGGCAAGCAAATGACAGAAAAAAGAGAAGCATGACATAAACATAAAGAAGTTAAAAATCAACAAACAAAATCAAAGTAGCCCAAAGATTAGTTCACTTGGGGGGGGGGGGGGTTGATGAGCTGCTGAGGCTCTTCAAATTAGTGAAATTTAAAGTCAGTTTACCAAAGCTACTTGTAGCATAAGGCAACACCAAGTCGAACCAAATGATTAATCTAGTTAGAAAATCCAATTAGGGAGTTAATTAAATAGGGGGTTTTGTTTGTCAAATTGATCAACAAAATGCAATTAAAAAGGGGTAAACCGAATTAAAGAAACAATCAATCCAGGGTTCCACTAATCCTAATTCTAATATGTCCTTAATCACTAATGATTCATTCAATCATTAACCTAATTCTTGACCTCAGAACACATCAAGAAGCCTCTAAGTGATCTAAGGGTCTCTACTGGTTAAGCAACCAGAGTTTGATTAATTATGAATTTGTTGATTAAATATCCACTAATTCTGAATTAATTTAAGGGTTTAGAATTCAATTAGGGTTAAAAACAAAAGCTTAGAAACATTATTTAATCCATACAATCCTCTTCAATCATATGCAATTAAACAATTAACAAATGAATATTCAAATTCAAATTTAAGCAATTCAAACAGAATATTTCAGAGGATGGAAAGAACTTGATTAACAACTAAATGAATAACAATCAAAGCATAATCTCGAAATTAGTAATCAGAATAGCTAAAACCTGGATTGACTTGAGTAATTAGCCCTCCATGAACAAGAGGAACAAAGTTTACAAAGAAACTAGAAAGAAAACTTAGAAAGAAAGAAAAGCAAGAAAAACTGTCTAAAGTATGATAATGAAACTCGGTTGCCTCTTTCTAAACATATAAACCTCTAAAAATACATACACACTCAAACTGCCCTTAGGTCACACTTATTCCCATGGGCCTCAGCTTTAATTAGGTTTTGGTTTTGATTCAACAGGTCTCTGGACTCATTAGCCAGATTCGACAGGCAATAAGACCATAAAAAAGACATAATTTGAAGAACCGGTCTTCATAACAAGTGAATATATACATCTTATCTTTCTAATGGAGCCTGTTTCAAGTACATATGACACCCACAGACAAAGTTATGTCTCAATCTCTTCACAGGGGTTAGGATCCAACGACAACATCTCTGCTCTGACTTCCAGGCTGCATATGACCTTCTGGACGTCCAAATTGGCCTTGGAGCTCTGAATGAAAGTTGTAGATAATTCTCTCAGGTTTCCTACAAGGTAAAACTAGTAATTTTTGGACATCCAAAACTAAAGATATGCATGAAACACATAGACAACATAAAATGCCTAGTATTGCTGAAAAATCCAATTAGGCCCAATTGGATCCAGACTCATGAAATGAGACTCAAGCTCAATCAAATACGCCCAAAAGAGGTTTAAGAAGCTAGAAATGAGGGATAATTATTGCATATAAAGTGTGATTATCAGCGGGATGAGAAATCCTTTTACTAGAAAATCTTACATTTTTGCAAATTCTCGACTATTCAATATAGACATGTAGACCTTTAAAAGGCTCTGGCCAAGATAGCCATTTGATACATTCCCCTCCAATTCACTGAAATCAGCTTGCAATTCTGAATATCATAGCAACAAAGCTGGTAAGNAAAAAAAAAAAAAAAAAAAAAAAAAAAAAAAAAAAAAAAAAAAAAAAAAAAGAGAAGCATGACGTAAACATAAAGAAGTTAAAAATCAACAAACAAAATCAAAGTAGCCCAAAGATTAGTTCACTAACCATACAAAACATATACTGTTAGTTAGTTATACAAAAGAAACCAAACTAAACTCCGAACAAGGAAACAAACTTAAAACACCAAAGAATCAAAATATGGGAAGTTTCATTGACATTGGTTTAAGTCTTCTTGTCAATAAACAGAAAAAAAAAAAAAAATCTTTTCAGAATTATCACATTTTATATGAAAACTCTTTTTTTAAAACAATTATTCAATGAGCCATTTAACTTTTTTCCTTTCTCTTTAGCTCAATTAGATAGATCATATAAGATTAATTTATATTAATTAAAAACTATAAAATAAATATATAAATAAAAAAGAAATTCAATTAGCTATTTATATGTTATTATTACTATTTATATCATTATATATTTAAAATAGAAAATAAATTAAATTTTCAAAATTAATATTTTACTAAATATAATAAATAAAAATGTTTCTAATAAAAATCCTTTCCTTTCACAACTAAATGTCAGATTTCCAACCCAATTGTCTAGAGAAAAAAAAAATGCAACTTCAACTTAATTTAACTAAACTAATGGGAAGTCTAGTTTTATTTTTGTTTATTTCTTTGTTTTTCTTTTATTTTTTTAAAAAGAAAAAATGAAAATAGAAGGAAAGATAAAGAAAAAAATAGTTAATTGAAATATAACTAGAAGTCAAATGCAGAAATCTGTAGAGATTAGAACCAAAGCCTCCAAAATTAATAAAAAAAAAATAAAGAAAAAGCATACAAACTGTAAAAGCAAACCACATGGCAAATAATACAAACCTTAGTCTTTGGGAGGAAAAGAAAAGAATTTAAGATAGATTTGTAAAAGTAAGTAGGAAAAATACAAAGAGAAGTGGTATTTTATAAAAGCATGTACGAACCTTTATGAGTGACATAGATACCTTCCACAAACTTGAAGCATTCCTTTTTTCTTTGTTTCTTTTTTCCAAGGATTTCCATTTGTATATCTAATACAAATTAGTATCTGCAGTACATGCTTTAGAATTTACAAATCCGATTTAGGACCTATCTGGTTGAAAATAAATTAACTGATCAGTTAGAACATTGACATACTCAGTATATATTGTAGAAATAGACTATAATTATATTGTTATAATTATATAATCAATATTATATATGAATATAAGTGATAATAATATTATAATATTACATAAATAATAAAAATAAATATAATTTAAAAATAATAGATCAAATTTTCTAATTTTATATTTGAATTTTATAATGATTATACTACAATAATTTAATATGCGTAGATTAAAATATGTTTTCAAAGCTTATTATTGCATAACTTGAAAGAACTGTGCTCCTGTAAATTTAACAAATTTACATTCTTTTATGATTATTAAGAAAAAAAATGAACAAAAATAGCTTCAAATCAATCCCCAAACAGTTCCTCACTTTCAACATTTTATTATTAAAAAAAGAACATAATTGTACCAAAAAAGCAAGAAAACAGTGTTAGCCGCACAAATCTATAATCCTGTTTTGATGATAACAATAATATTTTGATATTCCTTATATGTGTTGTTTGTTTTGTTGCTATTAATCTTTGCTATGTTTTTAAGTTGTATCTAGCATAATCTTCAAATGAAGTCTTGAAGAACTTGTTCTTCAAAACCAGTTCTTGCTTATAAGTTAAACCTATGAGTTTGCTGACATGGACAAAGTCTCACTTAGACTCTGAGCCAAAGTTTTCCTTTTTCATATTTGACTAAGAGAAAGTTTCTTTGTAAGTACATCCTTGGAGAAGCTCAAGTTTCAAGAAGGTTCATCTACTTTCTTACACAAATAGAGACTTTTGTGGACAAAAGGACAAAAGGGCTTGTGACTAATTGACAAGGAGTCAGCCGGTTGGTGGCTCGTCTTTTCCCTCACCATTTGGCTCTTCACGTGCACAAGAAAGCCAATAAAGCAAGAAGACTTTAAGGCTTCGAATCATTCATGAAGAAAGGAGAAATGAAATACACTTTAGAGAGAGAAGGAAGTCATTGTTAAGAGTTGAGTTTTGCATCCTCTTCTTCCTACTCTCGGATACTTCTTCATGTATCAATATCTTCATTGTAATACATCTACTCTTTGAGAGAGTTCTTCTTGGGGCTACAACAAAGCACTTGAGTTTTGTATCTTGGATTTCTATGGGAGAAATCCATGAGTGTGATCTCTAGTGAGTTAGAGAGAGAGAGTTCATGGTGAGCTTAAGAAACAAAAACCATGGGAGTTAAGCTTGGAGAAGCGTGGAAAAATAAACTTGTTGTAAAGATTGGAGAAGCTTGAAAAAATAAACTTGAAATATAGTGGAACCCCATTAACATGGAAGAAGTGGATGTAGGCATGTTAGGCTGAATCACTATAAACATGTGTGTTGATCTTTCTCTTCCCCTTCTCTGATTTTCTGGATATATTTCTATTTTGGTATTCATATGGTTTGTTAAGTTATTTTGTTATATTCAAATCTGGCATTTGTTAAAGAACTAGTTCTCAAGCAAATCTATGATTTGAATCCCTTTTTAGAAACGAATTTTAATAATTCTTATTCACTCCCCTCTAGGAATAGACTTTGCAACTCTCAATTGGTATAAGAGCTTGTGCTCAACTTTTTCTGGTTTAACTAACCTTGAGTTAAAGATCATCTTTTAAGTTGTGTTGCAAATATCATGAATAACCAAAATGAGTCTCACTCCTCTCATAAGTCTCCATTCTTCAATGGAGAAAATTATCCCTACTGGAAGCAAAGAATGGAAATGTATCTTGAAGCCATTGACTATGATGTATGGCAGATAGTCAGAAATGGTATCACTCATCCAACCAAAGTAGTGGAATGAGCCACTGTCCCAAAAGAAGAGCATGAATTTACCTCTAAAGACAAACTCAGATTTACTCTAAACTCCAAAGCTAGGTACAACATTGTATGTGGTGTATCTGCTGCAGAATATGAGAATATTGCCTCATGTAACATGACAAAAGAAATGTGGGACAGACTTGCTACCATCCATGAAGGAACCAGCCATGTCAAAGAAGCAAAGATTGACATCTACTCTACCAAATATGAGATGTTCCATATGACTCCAGATGAGTCTCTTGATTCCTTTTTTGCTCGATTCTTAAGTATCATCAATAGTCTAAAAGGACTTGGAAGAGTTTATACTCAAAAGAAACAAGTCAAGAAGATTCTGAGGTGTCTCACTGAAAAATGGGATTCTAAAGTGACTATCTTGCTTTAGTTTGCTGAAATGAATGATCTTATTGTTGATGCTCTAAGAGGCACCCTTGAATCACACCAAATGCTGATCATAGAAAAGAAGAGTATGGCAGGTGAAAGAAAGAAAAGCCTAGCTCTTGCTTCAAATATTCCAGAGACTAGTACTCAAAGAGAACTAGCCTCTAGTGATGAAGATGTAGCTTTGGTGACTAGGAGAGTTCTGGATATGATGAGGAAAAGAAAGAAAAAGAAGAGATTCTCATCAAAAGGTCACAAAGACTTTAACAAGGGAGATAGCAGCAAGGAGCTCATCATTTGCTATGAATGCAAAAGGCCAGAACACATCAAACCTGAATGTCCAAATCTCAACAAGAAGAGATTCTTTAAAAAGGAAAAGAAGAAAGCTATGGTGGCCACCTGGAGTGATGAAGACTCAACATCAAAAAGTGATGAGTCAAAGGAGGAGAATGTGACAAATTTGTGTCTGATGGCAGTCAAAGAAGGGTCTGGAGAAAAATGTGAGGTAAATGATCTAGACCTTGAACTCTTGCCTACTTATGATGAACTAAGTCTTGCTTTTGATGATTTATCTTTTGATTATGAGAAAAGGCTTGCAAAAATTAATGCCTTAAAAAATATCATTAAAAANAAGAGAACTAGCCTCTAGTGATGAAGATGTAGCTTTGGTGACTAGGAGAGTTCTGGATATGATGAGGAAAAGAAAGAAAAAGAAGAGATTCTCATCAAAAGGTCACAAAGACTTTAACAAGGGAGATAGCAGCAAGGAGCCCATCATTTGCTATGAATGCAAAAGGCCAGAACACATCAAACCTGAATGTCCAAATCTCAACAAAAAGAGATTCTTTAAAAAGGAAAAGAAGAAAGCTATGGTGGCCACCTGGAGTGATGAAGACTCAACATCAAAAAGTGATGAGTCAAAGAAGGAGAATGTGACAAATTTGTGTCTGATGGCAGTCAAAGAAGGGTCTGGAGAAAAATGTGAGGTAAATGATCTAGACCTTGAACTCTTGCCTACTTATGATGAACTAAGTCTTGCTTTTGATGATTTATCTTTTGATTATGAGAAAAGGCTTGCAAAAATTAATGCCTTAAAAAATATCATTAAAAATCAAGTTAATGTGATAGAAGAACTTGAAAAAGAAAATGCTGCATTGATTGATAGGCTTGAAATGCTTCAACATCAAAATGACATTCTTGAAAAAGAAAATCATTCCACTGTTTCTCTCAAAAAGGAAAATGATAATCTGAAAATAAAAGTGAATGAATTGTCTGAAGATCTAGTCAAGTTTGTTAAGGGAAGAAACAATCTAAATTCTATCCTAAGAAAGCAAAGAGTGAACAATGACAAATCTGGCTTAGGTTATATTCAGCCTAGCACTTCAAAAGTTTCAAAAAAGTCTTTTGTCTAAGCCTCTCTTTCACTTTCCTTCCCTAAAGGAACTTGTTCTTATTGTGGACATATCGGACATTTTCCTAATGCATGCTCCTATAAGAAACTTTGTGCTAAAAGAAAGATGGTATGGGTGCCTAAAGGCACATGTGCTTCTAACATGAAAGGACCCAAAGAATTTTGGGTACCTAAGCTTTTGTGATCCTCTTGCAGGTTTGCTATCAAGCCAAAAGTGATTGTTGGTATCTAGACAGTGGTTGCTCTAGATACATGATTGGAGATCCTTCAAAATTTGTCTCCATTAACAAAGTGGATTTGGGAGATGTCTCTATTGGTGACAATAGCAAAGGTAGAATTGTCGGATTAGGTAAAATTAAAATATCTCATAATCTTCTTATTGACAATGTCTACTTAGTTAATGGCTTGATGTATAACTTACTGAGCATAAGTCAGCTTTGTGATAAGGGACATAAAATAACTTTTGAAACTCCTCATTGCATTATTCACAAGAAAAATTATGATGATGTTCTGTTTGTTGGTCAAAGATGTTCTAATGTGTATACTGTTTCTGGAGATTCTTTAAAATCGAAAGAGGGAACATGTTTTTCTTCTTAAAGCAATAATTCTTGGTTGTTGCATATAAGATTTGGACATGTAAACTTTAAACTTATTTCCAAGTTTTCTAAAAAAGAGCTAGTTTCTGGTTTGCCTAGATTGGTTTTCGAAAAGAACAAAATTTGTGCTACTTGTCAGCAAGGCAAACAGATAAAATCTTCTTTCAAATCTAAGAAAGAATTGTCATCTTCTAGGCCACTTCAACTTCTTCATATGGATATCTTTGGACTAGCATCTTCATCTAGTTTAAATAGAACGAAATATTGCTTTGTCATTGTGGATGATTTTTTTAGGTTTACTTGGGTTTTTTTTCTTGCTCATAAGGATGACACCTTTGAGGTTTTTGAAAACTTTACCAGAAAAGTTCAAAATGANAGGCCACTTCAACTTCTTCATATGGATATCTTTGGACTAGCATCTTCATCTAGTTTAAATAGAACGAAATATTGCTTTGTCATTGTGGATGATTTTTTTAGGTTTACTTGGGTTTTTTTTCTTGCTCATAAGGATGACACCTTTGAGGTTTTTGAAAACTTTAGCAGAAAAGTTCAAAATGAAAAAGGTTTTGCTATCACCTCAATTAGAAGTGATCATGGTGGAAAATTCGAAAACAAGTTATTTCAAAACTTTTGTGAAAATCAAGGAATCCATCATAATTTTTCATGTCCTAGAACCCCCCAACAAAATAGTGTGGTTGAAAGGAAAAATAGAACTCTAGTTGAGATGGGGAGAACTATGCTTTGCGAAAATAATTTGCCAAAGTATTTTTGGGCTAAAACTGTAAACACAGCATGCTATATTTTGAATAGATGCTTAATTAGGCCCATTTTAAAGAAAACTCCATATGAACTTTGGAAATGAAGAAAACCTAATGTGAGCTATTTTCATGCTTTTGGCTGTAAATATTTTGTGCTGAATAATGGAAAGGAACATAAAATTTGACTCAATCAGATGAAGCTATTTTCTTGGGCTACTCTATGTCAAGCAAAGCTCATAGAGTTTATAACAAAAAACTCTTGTTGTAGAAGAATCCATGCATGTAGTCTTTGATGAAACTAACTATCCTTTGGTCTAAAAAACCCTTGAGGAAAATGAAGTAGTGCAGGAAAGCATCAAGGAATCCTCCAAAGATGAGGAAGTTCAAGAAAAGGAAGCAGCACAAATTCCATGTGACTCAATTCACATAGAGTTGAACTTTTCTGAACCAAATCAAGAGGAAGAAGTTCCACAAAAAAATGGGACAGATTCACTGCCAAAAGAAACCAGAATACTAAAAGATCACCTAATTGAAAATGTGATTGGTGACTTGGAAAGAGGAATCAATACAAGAGCATCTCTTTAGGATAAGCATGCAAACTTGGCTCTTTTATCTCTGTTCGAGGCCACCAAAATTGGTGAAGCACTTCAAGATGAGGCATGGATCATGGCAATGCAAGAAGAGCTAAATCAATTCTCAAGGAACCAAGTTTGGACTCTTGTTCCTGAACCAAAAGGTCACAAAATCATTGGCACAAGATGGGTTTTCAGAAACAAGCTTGATGAAGATGGCAAAGTGGTGAGAAAGAAAGCAAGATTGGTAGCACAAGGCTTTAATCAGCAGGAAGGTATAGACTTTGAAGAAACCTTTCCTCCTGTAGCTAAACTAGAAGCCATTAGAATATTTATTGCATTTGCTTCTTTCAAAGGCTTTAAGGTTTTTCAAATGGATGTGAAAAGTGCTTTTCTAAATGGGTACATCAATGAGGAAGTGTTTGTTAAGCAGCCCCCTGGTTTTGAAAATCTAGATTTTCCTAATCATGTTTATAAACTTTCCAAAGCTCTCTATGGTCTTAAGCAAGCTCCTAGAGCTTGGTATGATAAACTTAGTGAATTTCTCATGAAAAATAAGTTTGTAAGAGGGAAGGTTGATACCACTTTGTTCACTAAGAGATTATCTCATAATATTATCATAGTTCAAATCTATGTTGATGACATTATCTTTGGATCAACTAACAATGAGCTATGCAAGGATTTTGAGTTATTAATAAAAAGTGAGTTTGAGATGAGCATGATGGGAGAGCTTAACTTCTTCCTTGGACTTCAAGTTAAACAACTCAAAGACGGAATTTTCATCAATCAGTCCAAGTACACAAGAGAATTACTTAAGCGTTTTGGCATGGACAATGCAAAAGGGATTTCAACTCCTATAAGTCCTGCTACAAAACTGATTCTGGATGAAAAGGGTAAATTTGTGTGAGAAAAGGTATAGAGGTATGATTGGATCCTTGCTATATTTGACTGCTAGTAGGCCAAATATCATCTATTTTGTTTGTACATGTGCAAGATTTCAAGTTAATCCAAAGGAATCTCATTTGACTGCTGTTAAAAGGATTTTTCGATATCTAATAAATTATGTGAATGTTGGTCTATGGTTTAGTAGAACTAGTTCTTTCGAACTAGTTTCATATACAGATTCTGATTATGCTGGTTGTTCCATTGATCGAAAGAGCACAAGTGGAGGATGTCAATTTCTTTGAGGAGCATTGGTCTCTTGACAATCAAAGAAACAAAATTTAGTTGCTCAATCAACAGCTGAAGCTGAGTACATGGCTACTGGTTTGTGTTGTTCACAAGTGTTATGGATGAAACAACAACTTGTTGACTATAGTACAATTTTGAACAAAATTCCTTTACTTTGTGATAATACAAGTGCCATAAACATTGCAAGAAATCCAGTGCAACATTCTAGAACCAAGAATATAGACATAAATCATCATTTTCTTAGAGATCATGTTCTTAAGTGTGACATTGAACTTTCTTTCATCAATACTGAAGATAAGCTTGCTGATATTTTTACAAAACCATTAGCTGAAGAAAGATTTTGTTTCCTAAGGCATGAATTAGGCATGATCAATATGAATTGATGAAGTGTTCTTGTATGTGTGTACATGATGTTTGTTCATATGCATTTCATTTTTGATAAAGAAATTCAATTGGCTACTGAATGCTTCTAATATGTGCTCATCTCCTCAGAAATTATTGAAAAAGGAATTTGATCATTTAACATTTTTTTTTGTATGCCCAAATCAATATTTGATCATTTTTGAATTTCAGGAGCTGTCATCTTTCTATCATAAATTTGATTTTGTTTGGATTTTTTATTTGAAGAAATTTCAGAAACTTTCTTGGGCAATATCTGTTTATTGGCTGATTTAAAAAATGGGCCTTCTCTATTCATTTTTTGGACTAAATCCACTTTTGGGCTAATATGTTTTTGCTGAAACTGGGCTTCATTTCATCGACCCGCATTTTCTGGCCTTTGGCCAAAACGCGCGTTTTGCTTGAGTCTCTGAGCGGTCCTTCATTTTGACCAGAACGCACCGTTTCAAGCCTATTCATTCTCGAGCTTAATTTCCTTTCATCTCTTCGAAACTGAACCTAACTGTTCAACTTCCCCTTTCCCCTGTTCTCCACCTTCATCTGATTCTTCCTTGCATGTTTCCCTTCATTCTCGGCAAGTGCCTCATTGCCTCAGTTAACCGCCCAGACATCTAGCACAAGAGTCAATTGTTAAATCATGGATAGAAGAAGAACAAGCCAAAGATTGAAATTTCAGTTCAAGAGAAAGATTGAAGTGAACACATCTCGAGAGAACCCCATTCAAGTAGAAAACTCATCTTCATCAGAGGAAAGGGCAAATATTGAATCCATAATTCAAAAGGCATTGAAGTTTGCTTCTGGTTCTGCAAAAGGAAAATGTAAAATGCCCTCTCCCTCACCTTCTCCCATTTTAGAACCCTCATTCAAAAATTCTCAACCTGACTCAATTCCATTATCATCACCCTCAGTCACATCCTCTCGTGACTCTCAATCTTCTAAATCACTATCTCCACTTCCATCACCTGCTGACAATCCTAGCTAACCATTCACAGACCTTGAACCAGTGCCAATCCCCAATCCATCAGTTCCTCCTCCAAAACCAAGAAGAATGAAAATGCTAGCAAGAAAAATAGCATTTATCCCGAGGTCTAAAGTAAAAATGCCCCAAGCACAAGACTCTACCTCTAAGCAACATGCAGATATCACTCAAGCAGAAATTTCCAAAAAGAAGAAGGTTTCAAAACCCTCTGCGAAAGGGACTTCTTCTAAGAGTCTTGATGATAGAAGAAAATCTGACAGTATTACTGAGAGTACTGATTCTGAAGGGGAGGCTAACTATTTTGAGAGCACAGCTGCTGAGGAAAATTTCCTCAAACTCTATGATAAGAGGTCATTAGCTCCAGGATGCATTATCCACTGGGACTCTCCATTACCTAAAACCACGGCAATTGAAGAAGCATTTGCTCTTATGGGATGGACAAGCATTCTCAAGCTAGAGGAACCCTTAATTCCCAAGGTAATTCACTTGTTCTATGCCCATTTGCAGCCACTGAAAGGCTCAGATTCTGGAGTTATTTATTTAAATCCTTCATTGCTAGAACTGAAATGGTAATTTCTGAGAGATTGTTAGCTAGCATTCTGAGGTTACCTATTAAAGGGGAATGTAGAGTAGTACAAAAAGTTTGGCCATCTGATATTATTCCTTTTGATGATGCAATGGAATCTGTCTGTGATTTTCCTGACCAAAGAGGGCAAGGAAGACCTCCCTCAATTCATTGCTTCAACTCTTTCACCAGGACCTTAGCTAAAATAATAACCTCTCAACTCTTACCTCGCATTGGCAGTCACAGTGAGTTGTCAACACCTGACCTATTTTTGCTGTATCATCTAAAAAATCAGTTACCCTTAAACTTACCTAAACTGATCCTAAGCACAATGGCTGCTATTGTTAAAGGATCAAGAACCAAGACAAGCTTACCTTATGGAATGATCATTGTCAAACTCTGCAAATACTTTAAGATTGACCTCTCCAAGTTTGACTTTGAACCATTTCCTGATAAGTTTATCCTCAAGAAACCTCTTCCTTCCACCAATCCCCTATCAAAACCATATGTGTATTCTTCAACTGGAAAAGGTAAACAAACTGCAGCCTCGACCAGTTCTCCTTCAGCCAAGTCCAAAAGGCCTACTACCACCACTCCATCCAGTTCTAAGGCTACCAAGAAAGCCAGAAAGTCAGGACCTTCAGCTCAACCTTCTGAAAGGGTAGATCATGAAGAGTGGATCAGTTCAATCAATCCAGAGGAGCTGCTAATCAGATTGGCAGGCGTCTGAATTTCTTCCAGACTTTGGCTTTTGACTCTACTGCTAGGATGGCCGCAGTTGAAAAGGATTTGGCAGTCATTAAGGACAAATTAACAGCTCTGCTTGCATCTCAAGAACCCCCATTTTCTGATTCTTAGCTTATCTGAATTACTTCTTTTGATACAATTTCAACTGTAAATGTAGCATAGGCGGATATTCTAGAGCCTATTGCTTCTATCATTTCACATGCATCATCCATGACCATTATAAATTTGTTTGACTGCTGATGATATCATTTATGATTATGCATTAACTTGGTTGATGGAATGCTCTGATTCCTTACTGTCCGGCTCTGGTTTTGCTGATATGATATTTCCCTTATCTTTTTGATAATGCCAAAGAGGGAGAAATTATGTGGAATAGTTTGTTTGAACTACTATCTCTGTTTGTATTGCTATTGAACAGGTTTATGGTATAATTTCTTGATATTGAGCAAGTCATTTGAGAAAACTACCTTCTATTATCTGATGCTAGAGCACTGATTCTTCAGCTCTAGGTGGCATAAATTAAGGGGGAGATTGTTAGCCCCACAAATCTCTGATCCTATTTTGATGATGACAATAATATCTTGATATTCCTTATACGTGTTGTTTGTCTTGTTGCTATTAATCTTTGCTATGTTTTTAAGTTGTATCCAACATAATCTTCAAATGAAGTCTTGAAGAACTTGTTCTTCAAAACCAGTTCTTGCTTATAAGTTAAACCTATGAGTTTGTTGACGTGGACAAAGTCTCACTTAGACTCCAGGCCAAAGTTTTCCTTTTTCATATCTGACTAAGAGAAAGTTTCTTTGTAAGTACATCCTTAGAGAAGCTCAAGTTTCAAGAAGGTTCATCTACTTTCTTACACAAATAGAGACTTTTGTGGACAAAAGGACAAAAGGGCTTGTGACTGATTGACAAGGAGTCAGCCGGTTGGTGGCTCCTCTTTTCCCTCACCATTTGGCTCTTCACGTGCACAAGAAAGCCAACAAAGCAAGAAGACTTCAAGGCTTCGAATCATTCATGAAGAAAGGAGAAATGAAATACACTTTAGAGAGAGAAGGAAGCCATTGTTAAGAGCTGAGTTTTGCATCATCTTCTTCCTACTCTCGGATACTTCTTCATGTATCAATATCTTCATTGTAATACATCTACTCTTTGAGAGAGTTCTTCTTGGGGCTACAACAAAACACTTGGGTTTTGTATCTTGGATTTCTATAAGAGAAATCCATGAGTGTGATCTCTAGTGAGTTAGAGAAAGAGAGTTCATGGTGAGCTTGAAAAAAAAAACCATGGGAGGTTAAGCTTGGAGAAACTTGGAAAAATAAACTTAAAATATAGTAGAACCTCATTAACATGGGAGAAGTGGATGTAGGCATGTTAGGCCGAACCACTATAAACATGTGTGTTGATCTTTCTCTTCTCCTTCTCTGATTTTTTGGATATATTTCTGTTTTGGTATTCATATGGTTTGCTAAGTTATTTCGTTATATTCAAATTTGGCATTTGTCAAAGAACTAGTTCGTAAGAACTAGTTCTTATGAACTAGTTCGTAAGAACTAGTTCTTATGAACTAGTTCTCAAGCAAATCTATGATTTGAATCCCTTTTTAGAAACGAATTTTAATAATTCCTATTCACCCCCCTCTAGGAATAGACTTTGCAACTCTCAAACAACACCCTATGTAGCAAAATTTATACCAAACAAAACTCAAATTTAGAATATTAAATTAAGGGATAAAAAATCAAGCTGCATAAACATCAACAAGACAACATCAAAAAAGGATAGGTTTGATTCACTAACAACTTACCATTCTCTCCTAGGGATGAAAAAGAATTGAGCCCAAAATGTAATAAAAAAATTTAATTTTCATATAAAAAGAAAATCATTAGAAGTCATGTTATTAACAGACTTACTAAACAAAACAAACATCATGAAGATTATAACCACGCTATTACAATCATGAAATAAAAATTATTTTGGGCACTAAAAGGTACCAGAAGGCAAGTCATTTGACAAACTTTCCATTATGGTTTCATGCAAGCCAAATCAGATATCAAACATAACACAAGAATATGGCTAAAATGCATTAATCTCATTAGGAGCAATCACAAATTACAACCAAAACCCAGATTAAAAAATCTTGAAACCCCATTAGCAGCAAGTTGGACTTTGGAAAAAAAATTGTAACTCAACATTTCTAAGAATTGTACAAACCATGCCCAAGGTCCTCACAAGAAATAATCCAACTAGTAAAAAATATGCAAGAACAAATTAATAGTCACAACAATGATGCCAAAAGACGAATTTGAATGTTGTAGAAAATTGTACCAAGATGTACCTGATGGAGATCAAGGTAGCTCAAGACATAACCCTAGCCGTTCCCAAGTTCCCTTGCAAGGAGTTGGAGGTCCGATGACTAGAGGCAAGGCTAAACGCATGAAGGAGGCGTTGCAGGGCTTAGTTGTGGAGGTGCAGGCTAAAGAGACTGTAGCTAGGCCTGATTCAGAGCCTAAGTGGATCACATTCCTAACTTGTGTTGAAAGAGGCGTCAACCCAGCTTGGAGCCTAAGTCTTGAGGCCAAATAACATAAGACTTGAAGTTCAAGTTTGAGCCCTATTCGCATGGAGTAGATGTATTGGTGGGCCTTATCCTTATTCAATTTTATTTAGAATATTGGGCCTTGGGCCGTGTCTTAGTTAGTTTGGTCCTTGGGCTGAGTCTTTAGTTTATTTAGATTTAAGTTGTTTATGTTTAATTAGGCCTAATCTTGTTGGGCTGTGAACCTTTAGTGGTTAATTAGGTTTTATGCGTTTTAGTCATTATTTAGGATTTTTGACTTAAGTTAGTCGACTCCTATATAAGGAGGTCATATGCGTTTGTCAGACGGTTGAATGATTAATGATATTTGAGTTTTCTCCAAAGTTGAGAGTTTCCCTTTGTTCTTGGGCAAAGAACTACGTCTGATCTTATCAAGGTGACTTGTGGTGATCAAAACCCTATTGAATTCTCAAGATGATCCTCAATTTCTTACTAAACAATTCGTCCCTTGGCTCCACAAGTCTAAGGTAACGCTTCATTTGGTATCAAAGCTTTGGCTCCTTGAAATTCAGTTGGTGTCCTATCATTTCTTCATCTATTTTCTTTTCTTTTGAGTCATTCTTGTTCTTCTACACCTCTTTAATTCAGTTTCGTGTCTTTTCCTATTAGTGTCTATTTCATTCCAAGTTTGTTTGTTTCATTTGTCTTTCAATTTCTAGTTAATTTCATTGTGTGCTGTCCCATTCCATCTTTGTTGCTTTTGTTTTCCTTTTGTTTTAAGAGTCCACATCTTAAGTTAAATTGCCTAGAGGCGGTTGTTTGGGTTGTAATAGCAAATCCTAGTCGTTAGTAAGTCCTAGTCGAATTTAAATTGAAAAAAAAAAAAGAGAAGAGAAAGATCTAGCAAAACAAATGAATAAAAAAAAATAATAGTTAGCATAGTGTGTTCTTGTGACAATTCATTTCAAAGGACTATTTGGATTGTTTACTTGAAAGGACTCTTAAATTCCTTATTGATTGAATTCATTCCCTTTGAGTTCTTTACTGAAATTATTCCATTCGATCTTTTGTTGTTTTCTTGGTTTCTTAGTACGTTTCTTGACATTCTGATTTCTTTGGTAGGTTTCTTGACACTCTTGATAGCTACTTGTTTCCTTTGGTAAGCTCATTGATCAGGTTCTTGTTTAAGAGCTCATAAGAAGAAGTTGAGTGGTAAAATGCAAGAGTGGTGAGACTAGCATCGAGAAAAGCCAAATAGAGTGAAACATGAGGGTTAAACATGTCAGAAAGTGTGTGAGCAACATGGGAAGTACAGAAGACGTTCCAGAAACCAATCTCAAGGTGTTTATGAAGGTTGTTTACGATTAATTCGAGAAGATAAACATGCAGTTTGACAATCTAGAGTCTCCAACCAAACCTAAACCTAAGCCATCTAGGCAACTAGGGTTTGAAGAGGAGGATTTTGATTGTGGTGAGACCGGTTCTAGAAAAGGGAGAAGGGCTGTTCCTAAGTGAGATAGTGGTTTGGGGAGTATTAAAATGAAAATCCCTACCTGTCAAGGGAATGATGACCCCAAATTGTACTTGGAATGGGAGAGGAAAGTTGAGCATATGTTTGATTGCCATTATTACTCTGAGAAGAAGAAGGTGAAGCTATCAGTTGTTGAGTTCACTGATTATGCTAGCATTTGGTGGGATCAGTTGGTGCTTAGTAGGCGCAGGAGTGGCGAAAGACCTATTCGGTCATGGGAGGAGATGAAGGTAGTGATGAGGAAGAGATTTGTACCTAGCCATTATTATAGAGACTTGTTTAGAAAATTGCAAAATCTGAATCAAGGTTCTATGAGTATGGAGGATTACTATAATGAAATGGAGATAGTCATGATTAGGGCTAACATTGAAGAAGACCGTGAGGCAACTATAGCTAGATTCATTGGCGGTTTAAGGAAGGAGATAGCTGATGTGGTAGAGATGCAACATTATGTGGAGATGGAGGACTTGTTGCATAAGGCTATCAAGGTGGAGAAGTAGTTGAAGTCTAGGGTTGCCTCGAAACCTAGGGAAGATGCGAGAGCTAAAGATTCGATTGCTACTTCCAATTCCAAAGGTAAAACTGAAACCAAACCATCTTCTAGATCACGTGATATCAAATATTTCCAAGTGCCAAGGAGTTGGGCATATTGCTTCTTAATGTCCAAACAAAAGGGCAATCATTATGCTTGATAATGGCGGCATAGAGAGTGAACACTCAAGTGAAGATGAAATGCCACCATTGGAGGATTGTAGTGATGTGGAGATTGGAGAGCCTGTGCATGGAGATGTGCTTGTTACTAGGGGTGATCTTAACATACAACCTAATGAAGATGGTAATGAAGAGCAATGTGAGCATATTTTCCAAACTAGATGCCACATGAATAATAATGTATGTAGCATGATTATTATTAGTGGGAGTTGCACTAATGTTGCTAGTACCTTGATGATTGAAAAGCTGAGTTTACCCACATTAAAACACCCTAAGCCGTATAGGCTAAGGTGGTTGAATGACCGTGGAGACTTATGGGTAGCAAAGCAAGTTCGAGTTGCATTCTCCATTGGCAACTACAAGGATGAGGTTCTTTGTGATGTAGTGTCAATGCATGTTGGTCATCTACTTTTGGGGCGCCCATGGCAATTTGATAGGAAGGTTTGTTATGATGGCTACAAAAACAGGTACACTTTGGCCATGAATAACCGAACCTATGTACTGACCCTTTTCAAACCAGTAGAGGCATATACGGATCAAGTGAGGATTACTAGAGAATTCAAGTTGAGAGACTCACAAGTGGGCACCCAAGAAAAAGAGAGAGTGGCCTAGAGTGAGAAAGAGAGAAAAGAGAGTAAGGTCGAGCCTAATGAGAAGAAAAATAAAGAGAGTGGGGTGCCAAACCGAGAGAAAAATAAGAGGGTGAGTGCTTTTGCAAGAAAGAGTGAGATGAAGAGTGCATTGATGGGAAGACCGTAATTACTTGTACTTTTGTACAAGGATGTTCATTTTACTAACACTATTAACCCTTCTTTGCCTAGTGTGGTTGTTTCTTTGATGCAGGAGTTTGCTGATATCTTTCCTGAGGAGATACCACATGGACTACCTCCTTTAAAAGGTATTGAACACCAGATAGACTTTGTTCCGGTGCGTCTATCCCTAATAGACCAGCCTATCGAACCATTTTAAACAAAAATAATGATGTTGTTTTCTGAACAAAAACTATCACACAAGCCCCCAAGCATCAAAGAAAGTTTAAGTCATAACAATATTTGGGCATTGATTCAAATGAAAAGGTACTCCCATTTTAAACTCCAAATGTCCATTGATTCTTGTCTTTAATCTATCAATGTCTCACTTAAAGATCTTGCTTTCACCATGGTGGTATTGGAAACGAGATTATATCGCAATAAGTGATGAATGAAAGCCTCAAGATAAAATAAAATTCAAGGAATGTAACAGCAATTGCTAACGGTAATGCGAAAGGAAATATTGGGACTTAAAGAAATGACATACATCACACAATCAAGTCAAATATGATACACATTATTTACGGATGTATAATGGGTTTTCAACTAGCTCAAAAAATAAGATATATCACACAATCAAGTCAAATATGGTAGGCATTATTTATGGATAGATATTGGGTTTCCAACTGACTCAACAAAGGTTAAAGAAGGAAATATATTTCAAAATGAAAATTAATTCAAGACTCATTTGTCACAAGATTAAAACTTCAAAATGAAAATAGTCAATTATTGATCAAAATGGACTTCTAGAAGCACATAATGTAGGCAAGGTTTAAAGGCTATGAAAGAAGGGTATAATAGGCACAAAAATGTGTTTATGGGTCAAGAAGGATCAAGGATCATTTCAATATATGAATCACAACTGAGATTCATCTTTCTATTCCTATTCTTTTGAAATAAGTAACAAAAACTAACATAACTTCTTCATTTGTCCCAAGAAAAAATTTAAAAATGGGAGCAACCAATCATTGATCAAAATGGACTTTCAAAAGCATATAATGTAGGCAAGGGTTTAAAGGTTAAGAAAGAACGGGTATACGAGGCTTAAACATGTATTTATAGGTCAAGAGGGATCAAGGATCATTTCAAAATCAGATTCAATTTTCAACTCCATTCTTTTTTTTTTTTTTTTTTTTCTTTTTCTTACTTTTCTTTTCACTTTTCCTCTTTTTTTTCTTCTTGTTTTTTTTTTTTTTTTCTTTTTTCTTTCTTTATTATTTTTTTTTGTGAAATATCTTTTTATTTTTTGTCTTTCTTTCTATTTCTTCTTATATATATATATATATATATATATATATATTTTGTACATGGTCACTATAAATGAAAGGAACAAACCATAGTCAAAAAATTTAATACAACTCAACCCCCAATGTAAGGGTGATCCTTGTCTAAGGTTTCTTTTGAAAAAAGATTCCAAGCTCAATAGGAACAATAAGGGAAAACAAGTAAAATGGTAGCAAAAAACTGGTCATTCATCATTTCAATTCTTGACTGCTCACTTATAAAACTTTAACTATAAGACAAATTATTTAGTCCCCAATGTAGGGGTGATCCTTGTCCAAGGTTCCTTACCAAGAAAACTTCCAAGCTCAACGGGGACAATAAAGGAAAACAAATAAATCAAAAGGTAGGAAAAAAAATGGTCATTCCTCATTTCAACTTTTGACTGTTCATTCATGAAACATTAACCATGTGACAAATATAAATTGGGTAAAAGTTGTCAAATATAGTATAAACAAACTGACTAATCAAAATCAAATTATAAAATGAGGGATTGAACAAACTTTTCATGTATTTTGTATGTCACTTCCAAAAGTCTCAACTTATTCTTAAAAGGCTATGAATTGAATAAAGTTAGGATGTTTGAACTGAAAGGAAATCACAAAACAGAAACTGGTATGTTTTGGAATCGAAAGGGAACTAGATACCACTACAATGAAAACACTAATTTAAATAAGACGATGAAAAACAAGAACAAATATCATTCATTTATTACAAAAAAAAATTGGTTCAAATACTCTCACAAGCTTGTCTTTTTTCCTCTCTTAACAAAACAACGGAACATAAGATATTTTATTAGTTAACAAATGGTCATCAACTATCAGGATTAAAAAGGAATACAAACTGAATTATATAGGTCTTCCAAGGAAAATATAGAAAATATTTTTTCATTATGGTGCAATGGCAATAGAAAGAAAACAAACTATACAACAAAAACCATCTTTTGAATGAAGCTGACATCCATCCTTCCTATATGAATCTCTAAACCACCACCACCCACCCAAGAAAACAAAAATAAAAGTCTTACTATATTACATTCATGTTTGGGTACAAACCCAATTCTTCCATAAACAATTCTCTATTTACTGCTTCATACACCATAAACAACTTTATTAACCACTTCATAAACCACAAACCACTCTCTCTATCTCTTTCTAATTCTTGGACAAGCTACAAATGTGGTACCTACAAGTCCATCATGGAGATTAAATTCAAAGCACTTGTTTTGAAAAACAGCTAAAAAATGCAAGTTTTGAAAATCAACTTTAATATTTGTATAGAAAATCAGAACCCCGAAAAGTTTATTGCACATTTTGATGTACTAGGATCAACAAATGTGTGTATAGAAGGCATTCAAAGCAAAGAATTAGCCCTCCTAAAATTTCAAAGTTCAAACAAATAACCCTGTTAAAATGTTTGACATTTAAAAATCTAGAAACATACCTGATATTCTTTCTTCTAACTGGCCCAGTCAACACAAAGGGCAACAAATTTGAAAGCAAAAGTATGCAGAAGAATACCGTATTTGATTCAAGAGTTCTCTTGACAATCGATAAAGCATCATGCAAAGCTCTCTCCATCTCGTCAAGCATATAGTCATTTGCACATCTAAGGATCAATGAGACCTATAGAAAACCAAGACAACATTAGCGATGACACAAGGTGACAACTTATGCTATCATACATCCAATACGAACCAGTACATTTCCACAGTTACATCAACACTATTTTCCAAATAATTTAATTCCTTTAAACTGCATTGAAATACAAATTGGACACCAAGAACCCATTTGTATTACAGATACAAAAAGACCAAGGGAAATTAGGTTTCAAAATCCTACAGCACCAAATTGTACAATTCAAGATAGATCACTCACTGCACTAGTAGTTTTGGTCCCTTTTATCATTTTCTCCACATCATTAGCAACACGCTCCTCTACAACCTCATCTGCATATCGAAGAAGTGATTGTTCAAATGTTTCCTCTCCTTCCATATCAGCAAATGGTGGAACCTGCATCCATCAATCGTAGTGGAAATCATGAGCAACACAAGACAGTTCTTGCATGACAAATACAACTCTATACTAATAGGTCAAACCATAGAGGAACAAATAATAATACGTAAGGTACTAATATTTAGAAAATAAAAAGGATGAGGAAAGATGTCTTGTTTGAATTTAGATGACAGAGATAATAGGTGAGAGATGCAATGGAAAAAATTACTTTAATTACTAGTGTAGTGACAAAAATGTATATACAATTATTGAGGCTAGTATCTTAGTCTCAAGTAAAGTAGAAGGGTAAGCTTATGTATAAGTTTCATAAATATAGTACAAGTCACTCATAATACCAAAGGGATAAATTTTCCATCATCCTCCAATCAATAAAAAGAAAGCAATATAAAGCTCACTTCTCAAATAATTTGTACCTCTATTCATTCTGCTAAAATAGCCTAATACAAAGTTGACTCAAAGTGAAATAATAAACATTAGTTGTAAAAATATTACCCCAGAGTGAAAAATAAAGAAAAAATATTTACCAATGTTGCACCAGTTGCCTTGGCAACATGACACCTATCCTCTTTGCGCACACATCTTATAGCAATTGCCCCAGCCTTAACAAAGTAATGAAACAACAACGAAGATTAAATATTAACAAAGAAATACTTGCATATTAAATTCACGATGTTGTGTGATAAAAATAGAGCATGTAAGTTGCACAAGGAACCACACAATCCATCAATTTGACCCACTGGTACTATAGCAAATAGGTTTCAATTAACTTAGAAATTTCATATCCACACTCAAAGATGCATTATAGATTAGCAAGTTCAACTCTATCAATATCAGAACCATCAGTGGGGGGGAGAGAAAAGGGGGGGGGGGGGGGGGGGNNGGGGGGGGGGAGGATAGGAACTTGCCTAGAGTGCCACGTCATCAATCCCTTTATTTGTCAGAACAAAATTCGCTCCAGCTTTCAGTAGTTTTTCATTTCATTCTTTAGTCATATCAGCTTCCCTAGAATGAGATAGATTGACTAATTCTTAAATCATATAGAAATATAAAAAATTGTCCAAAACTAAGAACAAATAAACTTCCAAGAAGGCAAGATACAAAATAGCATAGTACTCGACAAAAGAAAAACAAATCATATCATTTCAAGCATCAACAAGAGCTTTCAATGCACACATACAAATTTTTTGAACCTAGATAAATACATATTCCAGGAGATGTGTGTGAGAAACCACTTTCAAGAACTAAATGATGCCCCCTTGCGTCCCTAACTATTATTCAGTATCCTAGCATTGCCAAGATAGAAACTACCAAATGTTTTACCTACCAGATGATCAACTGACAGCTACACTTGTTATATTCTTTTATGTTCAAAAAGACTATTTTTGCACTAGTGTCTTTTTGTTTTTGATAATATAGCTTATGCACATGACATCATTCTCTGACATGCCCTGCACATAAGTTTCATTATCAACATTATGTCCAAAACATCTACCAAGTTTAATGGCAGACCCCTATTTTTTTTTCCTTTCACCTAACAGGGCTTTGGACAATATGCAAGCCTAAAGATGAATGCTTGTATACATGAGTACTTAACCTGACACCTAGCTTACTTTCAAAAGGAAACTAGACTTTCTCCTCAGTATATTTAAAGAAAGAGGATCTAGAAAAGTATCACATTTAAAATATTTTCAAAAGGCAACTAGACTTCCTCCTCAGTATATTTAAAGAAAGAGGATCTAGGAAAGTATCACATTTTAAATGATGGCAGTGTATGATCATATTGCCAGTACCTCTGACGAATTTTCTCAAGCTCCCTAGGATCAGTGACTAAGACTTGGGCACGCAATTGCATTCTTGTCTTCTGAAGATTAAAATCAAGACAAGCAATTTTTACGCAGGGGAAACTCTAGGAGGCATTCCTTGAGCAGCTCGGCCAGTATTTAAACATAACCATTCATCAAATAGTTGTCTCTAGCACTTTTTCCATAAGCTTTCAATATATTGATTCCCTAGAAAATGGAGCAAAACAAGTTAATATATTCATTACAAAGCCTAGATCTTAAGCAAGATATAAAGATTAGACTATATAATACAGATTATCAAGCATAGTACTGATTTATCAGACAACATACTGCCAAACATTCATATATATCAGCATGGAGGAAGACCTAAGATTAATATGTATTCTATCAGTAACCTTGATTGGGTATTTAACTTCACCTTAGGCATTGGTCATCTTTATAGCCTATACTGCATCTACAACCTATAAATTGCACAAACAAGTCAATTTGATAATTGAAAAAGATATGAGCTCTTATATTAACCTATAAATTTTCTTGCATTCAGGATTAGCGTTTAGTAAATTATGCATAACTAAATCAATCATGCATAACTAGTCACTTCAAAAGTGTGACTAAGCAATTAAGATATTTTATTTACTTGTTGTCACCTGCAGAAACTAAGTATAGTATTTAGTGTGAAAGAAAATCTTTCATTGAAAGATAAATTGTAATCAAGAATTTTTAATAGAAAATCAAAGTCCAAAAGGGATGAGGGGAAAATATATATTTTTGGCTACTTCAACTACTAATATAAGTAGATTTTGAGATTGTACATAAGAAAATTTATATAAGCTCAATATTAGTTGCAGAAGAAGGATGCTTTAATTTCAACTGATATAAATTATTAAAATTCAAAATAGATTCATGATAATTTCATACACACCAAATTGGCAAAGAAAAAATGGAAGGAAAAATATGAAAGGAAAATAAACTGTTATTCTAAGCTCAAGGATGCAGATATGGGAGTCTTTCTTTGTAATGGACTGCAAGCTTCCAAATAAATTTTAGATGGAAAAATAAATTCAACAAGTTTTATGCTGACTTAATTCAAAAATTGATTTGAAAACAAAAAGTCACACAATCTTCAATCACCGTAATCCTCAAGACAAACTCTAAAACACTCCCATCACAAAATCATCAACCTAAACCTGACCGAAAATTACCACCAAAGCCATGAAATTCAGAGAACCCACCTTTTCCCCATCACCATACAAAGTGAAAAAAAAATGAAACCCTATTGTTCACCTCTACAAGATAATTAAATTAAAATATCTTCTTAGGCAAAATTCCATATTGTTACCTCTATAGAAAAAATCCTTAAAAAATTAATCTACTAACAATCAAGTAGCCAACAACCAAAACCAAAAAAATGAAACCCTAACCTAAAATGTATTTGCTAAAAGCTATTATACAAAATGTTCAAATCCCAAACAAAAATCCACACATATATCAATATGTAAACACAAAGCAAAAGGTGAAGGGACTAACATTGTTGAGCACCGACCCCAACGGCAGACGAAAGGGAGTCCAAATCATAACCAGCAAGGCGGGTGTTACGATCGGCACCAGTTTATTGACAAAATTTGCGGCCTTTGGCATTCTTAGGGCCAGAGAGTGATGAAAACGTACAGCCAGTGATGACGAATTTGACCTGGAAAGGAGGGGCTTAGGCAGAAACAGAGGCATTGGCATCAGCTCTTGGATCCTCGTCCATCAAGACATCGTCCTCCGGCAGTGGCTCAAAGTCCACAGCCTCTACGTCAGCTACAGTTCTCTCTGCGAAGCAACTTTCAATTTCATTGAGGGAGGAAAACGGCAAAACTATGGAGGAATGACTTGGGGAAAATGACCTAAGAAATGAGATTTGAATTTCGATTACTTATTTAAAAAATTGTAAAGTAAGGAAACAACTAAAATGCTGTTGCTGAAATGCAACGTGACACGTGTCAAAATATAATTGGTAAAGTGGGGCTGGCTATTTTGGTGAGTGACCAAATCTATGGCTTTTCTGGTTGTTAGAAAACAAGCACACATTAATTAGCTAATGATGGTGCATATTTCCAATAAGTTTTATTAATTACAACTAAAAGCCCCACACCCAAAAGTTTGAACCACTTCAATGGAATCAAAGAAAACTTCACCCATATCACTTCTTATGAGTTTTTGTATATTTGCTTATTCTTTTCCTCCATTTAGAAATGAAGTCTTGCTTTTTCCGCTAACGTCTTTATGAGTTCATCTATATTTGTTGATTCTTTTTCTTTTTGATTTTCTACAGCTTAGCTCTAGTTTCTTTGACTTCTATGTCAAAAAAATTTAGATTAATGTTAGGATATTGTAGATTGAAACACAAGAAACCATATGTAAAGTGAAGCAAAACGATACGAAATAGTTAAAATACCCTACCAAGTTGTGTTGGTGTTTAAATCGGGTCGAACATATCCGAATTGCTATAGAACAAGTTACGGGTATAGAAGGTGATGACCAGTGCTCTATTATAAAGCCCACTTGTGGTTCTAGAAGGTAAGAGAGGGTAAGGCTTACTCATTTCATATTTTTACATGTTTTTTCCATTAGTGTTCTTCACTTTTCCTACTCTATTTATTGATGTATATTTTTTTTTTTATTTTAGCATACTTAAATAAGTTTATTTTAAAAATATTTATGTATAATTTTGACATGGTTCTTTTCAAATTTTTTCATAAAATTTGTTGTACAAAATATGTGAGAGGAGTGGAGATGACAACCTCTTGATTTCCTTGAACATGGGAGAGGCCGAGAGGGATAGAAAGATGAAAAGTCCATACTCTGTTGGACTTTGTTCTTTTTTATGTGAAACAAAAAAATGCATTAATTAGCTAACTGGAATATAATTTAATAGAAAATAAATAGATGTATTATATATTAATCTTAACAGCTGGATAGGAGTTTATAGAAAATTTAATGGAAATTAAAGGGAGTAATTAGCTATTAAGAAATAGAGAAGAATTTTAGAGATAAGTCAGCCTAATAAGTGTTAATTTTTTGGCCTTTGTAGTTGTTCTTTTCCCTTTTATTTTTAAATTATTAATATTCCATTTCACTAATCAAACTTCATAATTTTTTATACTAAATTTAGTAATTTTTAAGTTTTAAAAATTTTATTGATAATATTTTACAATATAGTTGCCCATATATTCAATTGACATTCTGCTTATCTAAATGAAAATACAGTGAATCATCTAAAAATATATATTCAAATGCACCATGACCTAAACTAAGTATATCCATAATCTTAAGCATTTGCCTAGTAGTAAGGATGCAATATGTTCATCTAAGCTAGCCAAGGTTCAAATCTTTGGGCCAACACCTAGGGGAATTAAGTTTCCCTGAATGCATTAGGCCAATGTGTGGGTGTGCCCTTAAGATCACCTGAAGAGAGATAGTATCGGTACACAAAAGCTGGCTCAATGATACCCCTACCGTTAAAACACACAAAAAAAAATTAAGTATATCCCCAAATAAGCATCAACATTTAGTTTGACAAAATTTGTATTTCATATTCTTGTGACTACGTCTCTCAATTTAGGGGGTCGTGTCTAAATTGCATTTTAGGCCATCGTACCTCATTCAATTTAGGTTGGGGCTTGTCCTCATGCCTCTTTCAGTTTTAGCAGGGACTTGTCTCTGTGTTTTGCTCTTTTATAGCATCTCTTATCCCTCATCAATGATCATAACAAGCATTTTGATCATTCTCACATTTTGATTACTACCCCCTCATCTCATTCGAAATTGTTTTCGAAATTTTGAGTATGTTATAAAGTTTACCCTTTAACAAAATTAAGCATCATAAGCCTTTTTCGTATGCTTTTTATTCTAAAGAATAGGCAAAGGGGGGCTGCTGTTGATACCTAATTTTGTCTGAGTCAACTTAGTTTGATTTAGTTGACAACCAAATTCATACATGCATTACATATTTGTTTTTTTTTTCGGCTAGCTTCATAAGTGTTTATATATATATATATATATTTGTTTTGGGATTATGGTCTTTGGAACCATATCTCTTTTGAGTGTCCAATTCAAAGATTCCAAGACTACAAAATAAAATAGAAAGAGCAAATACAAGATAAAAATTATGAAATGCTCACTAACAAAAAATTAAAAAAAAAAATCAATTTTTTTTTTTTAAAAAAAAAGCAAGATGGAATCATCTACAACAAGGAAACTTTCCGCAACATAGTCCTGAGCAACCCATCTTTTGGCAAAACTCATTAGACGGCACCACCCTGCTAGTACAATTTGCACAACTTGCATAAGTAAGAAATAACCTTGGCTCCAACTGTAAAAAAAAGTCCTCACAAAGTAGAGCAAAGGGGACAATAAGACACAAAGAGAACCAAAATTATGAAATGAAAAAGAGAAAAATTTAGAAACATGAAACAACAATACATGAGATATAGAGAGTGAAAATCCTTCTCTATGCACACTGTGAAAAACCTAGGGTAAGAATTCTGGAAAAAAAAGGAAAAAATTCTAAAAAAAGGAAAGGGGTCTCAAAGAAGTATTTTTTTTTTTATTCACTCATCTCCAGTATCTCTACTAGAACACATCCATCTCCAAATCCACCATTTTTAGTAAAAGAGAGAAAAACCTAGAAATTTTTAGGTGCATGCATGGAATCAAAGAGATAAAGCTAAAGCCAAAATAAAAGCAAAGAGAGGGAAGGGTGGCGTCATTGGTGGCAGCGGTCTCCAGCCTGTCCCTAATTTCTTCCCTTTTTAGAGAGAGAAACAAAACTTAGAGAGAAAAGCAGAGATGTGGAGGGGAAGAAAAGAGAAATTTTGCAAGTTTGAGTGAGATTCCTTACCTTTGCCACCGATGGTTGAGAAATAGAACCAAATCCATGGGAGCTCTGTATTTTTCTCCACTTGCGTTCCTCTCTATCTGATTGGTGTTGTCGCTTAACCAATTAAATTAAACCGAATCCCCTAATTAGAATGCAATAGAGGGCATAATCCGGGTTTGTCTCACAAGGAATGCAATGTGTAATCAATAATTTCAAGTTAAAAACAGGGGATTTTGAAACAAGATTATAATAGTAAATTGCAGAATTAAACAAAGATTAATGTAGTTGATTAAAGGCGTAACCTAGCTAGACATCCATCAAAAACCGATTTGATTTATCCTAGATTAACATCAGTGATTAAGTCTTAATGTAGCAATGCTAATTAAGTTTAATCACAACCGAAATCTCTAATTTTGACTAATTATTCCTACTAAGTTATCACTTAGAATTCGATTAACCACATACAATCACTAATCTTGTAATCACAAAGACTAAGCAATTAGTGATTAATCTAAAAACCGAACATCAATTAACATAGCATAGCTTCTTTGAATTCTAACCACAGATTAAAGATTGATCAATCTAAATTCTATTTCTTACTTCAAATCCATATAAATCACAAAGATCTCCATGAATTCATACAAAGATTAAAGCAAGGTAGAAATTCAAAGAAGAAGAAATTGCATTAAGTTTAATCTAATTAAGAACATAATCTCCAAATCAAAACCGAATTTAATTAGGACTCTAACTTGGTTACAAGGATTCTACTCCTCCATGGTCATGAAATCCAAGCTCCAATGGAGAAGTGCAGTCATAAATCAAAGAGCTCCAGAATTTTTAAGAGAGAAAACAAAAGTTGCCTAGTCTAGAAATTGATAACTCGTCTGCCTCCTTTCTCTGCTTATAACTTCCTAACTTTCATGCACACCTAATTTACCCCTAACCTAGTTTAAACCTTTGGACCCCAGCTTCAAATGGACTCCGGTTTGGGCCTAATTGGGCGTGAATTGAGGAAGTTAAGCCCATTTAAGTCCATCTAGGTCCATATAGGTCTCTTGACTAATTAGCCATTTTTGACAGGCAATAAGACCATCTTAACTTCATAATTTGTTGAACCACCAAGCCCTGTGCCTTAGCTTTCCAATGAGACCGGTTTCAAGTCCATACGACATGTACAGCACAAGTTATGGTCCAAACACATCATGTGGGTCAGGATCCAGCGGCAGCAACTCTACTCTGACTTCCGGGTTATATTTGACCCACTGAACGTCTAAATTGGCCTTGGAGGTCTAAATGAAAGTTGTAGNAACCGAATTTAATTAGGAGTCTAACTTGGTTACAAGGATTCTACTCCTCCATGGTCATGAAATCCAAGCTCCAATGGAGAAGTGCAGTCATAAATCAAAGAGCTCCAGAATTTTTAAGAGAGAAAACAAAAGCTGCCTAGTCTAGAAATTGATAACTCGTCTGCCTCCTTTCTCTGCTTATAACTTTCTAACTTTCATGCACACCTAATTTACCCCTAACCTAGTTTAAACCTCTGGACCTCAGCTTCAAATGGGCTCCAGTTTGGGCCTAATTGGGCGTGAATTGAGGAAGTTAAGCCCATTTAAGTCCATCTAGGTCCATATAGGTCTCTTGACTAATTAGCCATTTTTGACAGGCAATAAGACCATCTTAACTTCATAATTTGTTGAACCGCCAAGCCCTGTGCCTTAGCTTTCCAATGGGACCGGTTTCAAGTCCATACGACATGTACAGCACAAGTTATGGTCTAAACACTGCATGCGGGTCAGGATCCAGCGGCAGCAACTCTACTCTGACTTCCGGGTTACATTTGACCCACTGAACGTCTAAATTGGCCTTGGAGGTCTAAATGAAAGTTGTAGATAATCCTCTTAGCTTTCCTACAAGGCAAGAATCACAATTTTAAGACATACAAAACTAAATATATACCCGAAATACAGAATACTGTCAAAACCCTAATAATGCTAAAAAATACACTTAAGCCCAATTTGAACCTAATTAATGAAATATGACCCAAACCCAATCAAATAAGCCCAAAATAGGATTAGGAGGTTAAAAATGAGTATTAATTAATATTTAAAAATAATGTTCATCAAATCCCCCCACACTTACCCTTTGCACGTCCTGGGCGAACTAGAGTTAAAACTAGGAAAAAAGGAAAACAACTAAGACAACTAAGAGATCATTTCTCAACAACAACTTCCAAGAATGCAAAAGTTAAGTGAGCAAGAAGAACAATCAATAATTTAAAAGAATCAAAACAATCATGAATCTATTTCTTGCACTTTCAATCAACAAGCATGGTGAATTCAAATGAAGTGAAGAACTAAGAAACATAGAACCTCACACAAGATATATTCTCAATCCCTCAAGTGTTTAAGGGGGTTATTGTTTTACTCAAATCACATCATGACAATTTGCACTACCATAAGCTTGCTTATTTTCTAATCTCCACTACTTTAAACACATGCATGCACAAATCAGAAGGACTTTATTTAAGGATGTAATGGGGCCAAGGATCAAGGGAAAAGAAAGAATGAAATGTGGATATGACAAATTAAAACCAAAGAGAGCATGAGAACATTGGGAATGATGAGTCAAAACCAACACTAAGCACAAAAATACACCCAAAAGCTCTATGCAATTTTCTTTACAGACTTCTTCCTCTTTGGAAGGCAAACTACTACTTTTATTCTCTTTTTCTTTGCATTTTCTTTTTCTGATTTTTTTTTTAAACAGAATTTTCTTTTCTTTTTCTTTTGGCTAACATTTCTTTTTCTTTACATTTCATATAGTCACTTTCCTTCAAATTTCACAAATCCGCCCTCCCACACTTAGAACTTTGTCCGTCTCGGACAAATAAAACTCATCAATTGATAAACCAATGCTTTCATACTCCCTAAGGTAGATAGAAACATGATTTTACAAAACTTGCAATGAGCTAAATGAAAGAATGGAAAAAAAAAAAAAATAGGCTCAAGGGGGAAATGAAGGGAAATGATGTTTGGAAGGCTATTTGACTATCTAGCTAGAAAGAAGAAAAGATGGTCTTCATCACATTTATGCATGCAAATGACAATGTAGTCTCAAAAAGAAGCAAAGCAAGTTCTAGAGGAACAAATATCATGAGTACATTGCACACAAGAAAGGAATATAGAATGACAATAGGTTCAAAAACTCACTAGGTATGCTCCATCAAATTTAATCCATCACATCAAATTTCATCACCAAATTAGCTAACTAAAAGATGTAAGAATCTATTCAAGCATGCTAGAAACTTCAAAATGACAATTGTTTCAAGCTCACAAATTCTACAATTCTCAAAGTGCTATGGAAAATGTAAAAAAGGAAAAGTGGAAAGATGAGTAGAATGAGAGTAAAGCAAAACAACAAAACAAAATGGAAAACAACTAGGAAAAAGGTGGGACAGCGAATCAAGAAAGGATATCAAACCAAAATTCTGCACAGAAGCTCAAGAAGAAGCGTGAACAGAATCTGGAACATGCTGAACCACACCAAAATAGCAAATAGAGAAGGGAAAACGTAAAACAGACCCAACAAACAGAATTAAAAACATCAACAGAACAAAACTAAACAACAAGAACAAAAAATTAACATAATCCGAAAGAACAACAAAAATAGAAACATAATAACAGAAACATAATCCGAAAGAACTCCCCTGAAGCTCAATCAAGTCGGGTAGATGACATCACTCAAAGCCACTTCCTCAACCAAACACTCATTTCTACCATGGAACTTCTTAAGTCGATGTCCATTGACCTTGAAGGTCCTCCTTGTAGTTACATCTCGGATTTCAACTGCACCATAAGCAAAAATTTAAGTGACAACAAAAGGTCCCTTCCATCGGGATCTCAATTTACTTGGCCATAACTCAAGACGAAAGTTGTATAGAAGCACTTTCTCCCCCACTTGGAATTCCTTCCGAAGAATCAGCTTATCATGAAAGGCCTTAGTCTTCTCTTCGTACAGCCGAGAGTTCTCATAGGCCTTTAATTGTAGTTCCTCTAACTCTTGAAGTTGTAACTTCCTCTCGACTCCTGCTACGTAAGTGACACGCCTTCCCAAAGACAAACCTATAAGGTGACATGCCTATAGGTGTCTTGTAGGCAGTCCGATATGCCCATAAAGCATCCTCCAACCTCTTACTCCAATCCTTTCTATCCGGCCTCACAGTTTTCTCCAAAATTCTCTTAACCTCTCAATTAGAGACTTCGGCTTGGCCATTCGTCTGAGGATGGTAAGGGGTGGAAGTCTTGTGGAAAACTCCATACNTGGCCATAACTCAAGGCGAGAGTTGTATAGAAGCACTTTCTCCCCCACTTGGAATTCCTTCCGAAGAATCAGCTTATCATGAAAGGCCTTAGTCTTCTCTTTGTACAGCCGAGAGTTCTCATAGGCCTTTAATTGTAGTTCCTCTAACTCTTGAAGTTGTAACTTCCTCTCGACTCCTGCTACGTAAGTGACATGCCTTCCCAAAGACAAACCTATAAGGTGACATGCCTATAGGTGTCTTGTAGGCAGTCCGATATGCCCATAAAGCATCCTCCAACCTCTTACTCCAATCCTTTCTATCCGGCCTCACAGTTTTCTCCAAAATTCTCTTAACCTCTCAATTAGAGACTTCGGCTTGGCCATTCGTCTGAGGATGGTAAGGGGTGGAAGTCTTGTGGAAAACTCCATACTTGCTCAGCAAGGTCTTCATGTGCCAGTTGCAAAAGTGTGATCCTTGATCACTGATGATCGCTCTAGGTATGCCAAACCTGTAAAAAGATATGTGATCTAACAAACTCGACAACCACATGAAAATCATCATTCCTGGTGGGAATAGTCTCCACCCACTTGGAAACATAATCCACAGCCAACAGAATATAAACAAAGCCAAAGGAAACAGGAAATGCACCGATAAAATCAATACTCCAAACATAAAAAAGCTCACAGAACAACAAAGGTTATTGGGGCATCTCATTCCTACGAGTTATATTCCCTAATTTTTGGCATTGCTCACAAGATTTACAAAAGGCATATGCATCATGAAACAAAGTGGACCAATATAGACTAGAATCTAATACTTTCCTAGCTGTTCTTTGAGGACCAAAATGACCTCCATAAGCATAGGAATGACAGAAAGTAAGCACAAAATGGAACTCATGGTTAGGCACACATCTCCTAATTATCTGATCACTACAGAATCTCCACAAATAAAGATCATCTCACACATAATATTTAGCCTCACTCTTAAATTTATCAATTTGTGCATGTGTGAGGTGTGCAGGCAAAGCATGAGCAACCAAATAATTAACAATATCAACAAACCAGGGAAACTCACCATGCAGCCTTAAAAGCTGCTCGTCAGGGAATGAATCCTGAATGGGAAACTGCTCATTAGAATCTCTCTCGATCCGGGTCAGGTGGTCAGCAACCACATTCTCTGCTCCACTCCTATCTTTAATCTCAAGGTTGAACTCTTGGAGAAGGAGCATCCATCTGATCAATCTGGGTTTGGCATCTGGTTTCTTCAGGAGGAACTTGAGTGCTGCATGGTCAGAAAAAATCACCACATGAGAACAAAGCAAGTAAGATCTAAATTTATCTAAAGCAAAGACAATTGCTAAAAGCTCTTTCTCGGTTGTAGTGTAGTTCACTTGGGTAGAATCAAGTGTCCTCGAGGCATAGTAAATCACATGATGGGCCTTACAAACCCTCTGGGCAAGGATTGCTCCCACTACGTAGTTGGATGCATCACACATCAACTCAAATGGTAGCGTCCAGTCGGGAGGTCGGATGATGGGAGTAGAAGTGAGAGTCTTCTTGAGGTGATCAAATGCATCCTTGCAAGGTTGGCTGAAAATGAAATCCACATCCTTTTGCAGCAGGTTGGACATCAGGACGGCAATCTTGCTGAAATCACGAATGAAGCGCCGATAGAATCCTGCATGACCAAGAAATGAACGAACTTCCCGCACGCACGCAGGGTAAGGCAAAGAAGAAATAACATCAATCTTAGCAGGATCTACCTCTAAGCCTTTGCTAAAGACTACATGTCCTAGGACTATACCTTGTTCTACGATAAAATGACACTTTTCAAAATTCAGAACGAGATTAGTCTCTATACACCTATGCAAAACTTTAGACAAGCTATATAGGCAGTCATCAAAGGAAGAACCATATATAGTAAAATCATCCATGAATACCTCCATACAATGCTCTATAAAATCAGAAAATATACTAATCATGCAACGTTGGAAGGTACCTGGGGCATTGCAAAGACCAAATGGCATCCGCCGGTATGCAAAGATGCCGAAGGGGCAGGTAAAGGTGGTCTTTTCCTGATCCTCCGGTGCAATGTGAATCTAGAAATAACCAGTGAATCCATCCAGAAAGCAATAGTGAGACTTTCCTGCCAGCCGCTCCAACATCTGATCAATAAATGGAAATGGGTAATGATCATTGCGGGTAGCCTGATTAAGCCGTCTGTAATCAATACAGACCCTCCAACTATTCTGAACTCGAGTGGGAATGAGCTCATCATGCTAGTTCTTCACCACCGTCACTCTCGACTTCTTTAGAACAACTTGCACTAGGCTCACCCACTTACTATCTGAGATTGGGTAAATAATTTCAGCTTGAAAAAGCTTGGTTATCTCCTTCTTGACCACATCCAGAATCAGTGGATTGAGTCTCCTTTGTGGCTGCCTCACTGCCTTAGCATCTTCCTCAAGTAGAATTCTGTGCATGCAGGTAGAAGGACTGATGCCAGGTATATCTGCCAGTGTCCACCCAATTGCCTTCTTGTTCACTCTCAGGATGTGCAACAACCTTGCCTCTTGCTCAGGTTGAAGGTTCTTGGTAATAATAACTGGCAGCTGCTCATTCTCTTCTAAAAATGCATAAGTCAAATGCTCAGGGAGGGGTTTAAGCTCCAGTTTGGGTGGCTGCTCTATGGAAGGAAGTAAGGTCTTGGCTGCAGCCTCTAGTGCATAAATCTCCCCCTCACACTTGGCATCAACTGCCACTACAGGATCATCAACTACTTCAATAGCCTTTGTGATAAAATCATTGCTGTCTAAAAATTCAGTAATATCTAAGCAAACATAGCAAACAGAATCACTATCACAGTCACAACAAATTGAATCATCCAAGAACAGCAACTCAGGGGGTTCAGAGGGAAGACTATCATCAACCTCATCAACTAACTCATCAATAATATCAATGCAGTAAACAGAATGGTCTTCCATGGGATATCTCATGACATCAAGGATATTAAACTGTACTATACTATCACCAAACTCCATTGAAAGAGTTTCAGAATGGACATCTATCTTGGTTCTAGCAGTTTTGAGGAAAGGTCTCCCAAGGATGATTAGATTCTTGTTGTTTGTTGATTCACCCTCAATGTCTAGGATGTAGAAGTCAGCAGGGAAAAATAACTCATTAACCCGAACTAGGACATCCTCAATCAGGCCTACAGGGTATGCATTGCTTCTGTTTGCTAGTTGGATCACCACTCCTGTTGGCTGTAAGGGTCCCAATTCAAGTGAATGAAAAACTGACTTGGGCATGACATTGATAGAAGCTTCAAGGTCTAACATAGCATCCTCAAACTTACAGTTTCCAATGACACAAGGTATGGTAAAAGTTCCAGGATCTTGGCACTTCTTAGGCATAGGTTGAATGAGGGCAGAAACATTCTGGCCCATACAGACCCGTTCATTGCCCTTTAACTTCCTCTTATGAGTGCATAACTCCTTCAGGAACCTTGCATACTTTGGAATCAGCTTGATTACCTCTAACAGTGGAATGTTAATCTCAACTCTCCTAAATGTCTCCAGAAGTTCCCTCTCTTTATCTGCCTCATCCAACTTTTTAGATTGAAGGGCTCTCTGTAGGAAAGGCAGAGGAACAAAATGAGTGTTCTTATGCTGCTGTGGCATCTCTGGAGTGCTAGAGTTAGAACTGCTAGGGTCAACAACAGGCTTATCTTGCACATTTGGCTTGCTCTAACCACTGCTGGAATGGTTGGCTGCAGGTGTAGGGGTAGTGTCAAGAATTTCCTTGCCACTCCTAAAGGTGATTGCATTCATATTCTTCCCAATTGGATTAGGAACTGTTTGAGAGGGAAGGTTACCAGAACTTTGAGCTTGTAGTTGACTAATGGATGAAGCCAATTGGCCAATTTGAGTCTCCAAATTCTGAATGGTAGCTCCAGTGCTCTGCTGGAATTGGAGGTTATGGGCTGCAAATTGTTTCATAAGCTCTTCTAGGTTAGGTGTAGATTGGTTAGAAGTGGAAGCTTGCTGGTTAGCAGGATGGAAATGTTGTCTGGTTTGAAAGTCTTGTGGTCTATTTTGGTATGACTGGTAAGGCTAAGGATTAGGTTGCTGTTGTGGTTGCATGTTATGATCATATCTCAGGTTTGGATGGTCTCTCCAACCAGGGTTATATCTGGTAGAGAAAGGGTCATGTCTTGGTTGGTGAGGCTGGTAGTACTGAGATTGGGAATACTGAGGCTTGTTGGGAAAAATATTGGCTGCAGCTGCTATTTGGTTAGGGAAGGCAGAGATATCCTCTTGAAGGGTAGGACAAGCATCAGTGCAATTGGAAGAACAAGAACATATGCCACAAACTCGGATTGGTTGCACTGGCTGCACTAGTGGCATGGCCAGCTGTTGATGTTTTCCCATGGCTAATTGTCTCAGCAATGAGGTTAACTCATCAAGCCTATGTTCCATCCTCTGTTGGTCAGCAGGGTGCACATTAACCTCATTGACCCCTCTATTGGCAGAATGCATCCTAGTGCCAAACTGTTGGGAATTGGCAGCCATATTAGAGATCAAATCCCTAGCTGCAGCAGGTGTCTTATCCACCAATGCTCCTCCACTAGCAGAATCAATATTGCTCCTCTCCATAGGCATTAGACCCTCATAAAAATATTGAATTAAGAGTTGGTCACTAATCTGATGGTGGGGACAACTTGAGCACAACCTATTGAACCTTTCCCAGTATTCATGCAAGGTCTCTCCTGGAAGCTGCCTTATACCACAAATGTCCTTTCTAATTGCAGCAGTCCTAGAGGCAGGGTAAAACTTCTCCAAAAAGAGTCTTTTCATCCCATTCCAATTTGTCACTGAGCCTTGTGAGAGATAGTAGAGCCAATCCTTTGCAGCATCCGCAAGGGAAAAAGGAAATGCCCTCAATTTAATGTCCTCCTCAGAAACTCCTTGTGGCTTCATTGTTGAACAAACCACATGGAATTCCTTCAAGTGCTTATGGGGATCCTCACCTGCAAGACCATGAAATCTAGGCAACAAGTGTATCAATCCGGACTTGAGTTCAAAAGAAGCATCTAACTCAGGGTATTGGATGCCTAAAGGTTGGTATGTCACATCTGGGGCAGCAAGCTCCTTAAGAGTCCTAGGTCTAACATGCATATCATTATGTCCAGCCCTATTGGCAGCATCATTAACAATAGGATCCACATTATCATCTATGTTATGGTCAGCCATGTTGTCAATAGAATTATGAACAACAGGATTAACAACAACAGGATTAAGAATAGGATCAACAACTACTCTTCTCCTAGCTTGTCTATGCCGGCTATGAAATGTTTTATCAATCTCACAATCAATATCACATAAATCATTGCAAGAAGACCGAGTCATACATCATGCACACAAGGTTGGCAGAATGCCAAAACACACTAAAACAGGAACACAACACAGAAACACAGAAATAGGGACAGAAAATGGCTAAAACAGAAGGTAATCGACAGAAAGTAATCAGCAAAAAGTAATTGACAGAAAGTAATTAGCAGAAAGTAAACGACATAAAGTAATTAACAGAAAGTAATCAGCAGAAAGTAAAAGACATAAAGTAATTAACAGAAAGTAAATGACAGAAAGTAAATGACAAAAATTAAATGACAAAAAGTAAATGACATAAAGTAATTGACAGAAATTAATCGACAAAAATTAAATGACAAAAAGTAAATGACATAAAGTAACTGACAGAAATTAATCGACAGAAATTAAATGACAGAAAGTAAATGACAGAAAGTAAATGACAGAAATTAAACGACAGAAAGTAAATGACAAAAGGTAAATGACAAAAAGTAAATATGATAAAGTAAATGACAGAAAGTAATCCGAATTTAACAAAGCAATCAATTCAAGGAATCAACTAATTCAAGCCAAAATAAAGGAAAAACAAGGGGGAAATGGAACCAAATCACCAAAATTCATACAGGGGACTTGAATTGCACTAAAATACACTAAAACAGAATTAACACACACAGGGTGACAGAATTGCACTAAAATGGAAACACACAAAATGCACTAAACAAAGGCAAAAAGAGAGCAAAATAACACTAGTTGACCCATCTAAACATTTTTTAAAATTTTTCTACCACCACAGGGTGAAATCTGAGACTAAATGGAATTCAAAAATCAAATAAAAAATCTTTAAAAAATGGAAAAGTGGTCAAAACAGTGGAATTTGGCTTAAAAACGCAGACCTCACAGCCAAAGGCTGTGAATATTGATTGTTGACCCCTTTTTCCTTCAACTGACCAAGTTTCAGGTCAATCGGAGCAAAATATTTTGGCCGGAACAGTACACGCGAAAATTAGTGAATCAAGCCAAAATGCAAGGAAAACAAGGGGGAAATGGGAGCAAATGACTAGAATTCACACAATGAACTTAAAATCATCAACTAACATTAACATTCCCCGGCAACGGCGCCAAAATTTGATTGGTGTTGTCGCTTAACCAATTAAATTAAACCGAATCCCCTAATTAGAATGCAATAGAGGGCATAATCCGGGTTTGTCTCACAAGGAATGCAATGTGTAATCAATAATTTCAAGTTAAAAACAGGGGATTTTTGAAACAAGATTATAATAGTAAATTGCAGAATTAAACAAAGATTAATGTAGTTGATTAAAGGCGTAACCTAGCTAGACATCCATCAAAAACCGGTTTGATTCATCCTAGATTAACATGAGTGATTAAGTCCTAATGCAGCAATGCTAATTGAGTTTAATCACAACTAAAATCTCTAATTATGACTAATTATTCCTACTAAGTTATCACTTAGAATTCGATTAACCTCATTCAATTACTAATCTTGTAATCACAATGATTAAACAATTAATGGCTAGTTTGAAAATCGAACCTCAATTAGCAATTCTTCAAAGGATTCATGCACATAATTAAAGATTAATCAATCTAAATTCTATTTCACACCTGAACATTCATATAAATCACAAATATCTCCATGATCCATATAAAATATCCAGACAATCAGAATTCAATGAAAAACGAAATTGCATTAAGCTTAATCAAATTAAGTACATAATCTCAAGAACAAAACTGAATTTAATCAGAAGTCTAACTTGGTTACAAGAGTTCTACTTTTCCATGGTCATGAAATCCAAGCTTCAATGAGGAAAGAAAACCATAGTTCAATAAGTTCCAGCAAATACAAGAGAGAAAACTAAAACTGTCTAGTCTAGAATTGATAACTCGTCTGCCTCCTTTCTCTGATTAAAACTACCTAACTTTTATGCACACCCAATTTACCCCTAACCTAGTTTAAACCTCTGGACCTCAGCTTCAAATGGGCTCCGGTTTGGGCCTAATTGGGCCTGAAATGAGGAAGTTAAGCCCATTTAAGTCCATCTAGGTCCATATAGGTCTCTGGACTAATCAGCCATTTTCGACAGGCAATAAGACCATCTTAACTTCATAATTTGTTCAACCAACCTTCATCAAAATTGAATCCCTGCACCTTATCTTTCCAATGGGACCGGTGTCAAGTCCATACGACATGTACATCACAAGTTATGGTCCAAACACTGCATCCAGGTCAGGATCCAGCGGCAGCAACTCTACTCTGATTTCCGGGTTAAATTTGACCCACTGAACATCTAAATTGGCCTTGGAGGACTGAATGAAAGTTGTAGATAATACTCTTAGCTTTCCTACAAGGCAAGAATCATAATTTTTATACATACATAACTAAAGATATACCCGAAATACAGAATAGTGTCAAAACCCTAATAATGCTGAGAAACACACTTAAGCCCAATTTGAACCTAATTAATGAAATATGACCCAAGCTCAATCAAATAGGCCCAAAATAGGATTAGGAGGTTAAAAATGGGGATTAATTAATATATAAAAAAACTGTTCATCAAATCTCCTCACACTTATCCTTTGCACGTCCCAGACAAACTAGAGTTAAAACTAGGAAAAAAGGAAAACAACTAAGACAACCAAGAGATCATTTCCCAACAACAATTTCCAAGAATGCAAAAGTTAAGTGAGCAAGAAGAACAATCAAGAATTTAAAAGAATCAAAACAATCATGAATCTATTTCTTGCACTTTCAATCAACAAGCATGGTGAATTCAAATGAAGTGAAGAACTAAGAAAGATAAAACCTCACACAAGATACATTCTCAATCCCTCAAGTGTTTAAAGGGTTATTGTTTCACTCAAATCACATCATGACAATTTGCACTATCATAAGCTTGCTTATTTTCTAATCTCTACTACTTTAAACACATGTATGCACAAATCAAAATGACTTTATTTAAGGATGTAATGGGGCCAAGGACCAAGGGAAAAAAAAGAATAAAATATGGATATGACAAATTAAAACCAAAGAGAGCATGAGAACATTGGGAATGATGAGTCAAAACCAATACTAAGCACAAAAATACACCCAAAAGCTCTATGCAATTTTCTTTACAGACTTCTTCCTCTTTAGAAGGCAAACCACTACTTTTATTCTCTTTTTCTTTGCATTTTCTTTTTCTGATTTTTTTTTAAATAGAATTGTCTTTTCTTTTTCTTTTAGCTAACATTTCTTTCTCTTTATATTTCATATAGCCATTTTCCTTCAAATTTCACAAATCCTCCCCCCACACTTAGAACTTTGTCCGTCCCGGACAAATAGAACTCATCAATTGATCAACTAATGCTTTCATATTCCCTAAGGTAGATAGAAACATGGTTTTACAAAACTTACAATGAGCTAAATGAAAGAATGGAAAAAAAAAATAGGCTCAAGAGGGAAATCAAGGGAAATGATGTTAGGAAGGCTATTTGGCTATCTAGCTAGAAAGAAGAAAAGATGGCCTTCTCACATTCATGCATGCAAATGACAATGTAGTCTCAAAAAGAAGCAAAACAAGTTCTAGAGTAACAAACATCATGAGCACAATGCACACAAGAAAGGAATATAGAATGACAATAGGTTCAAAAACTCACTAGGTATGCTTCATCAAACTTAATCCATCACATCAAATTCCATCACCAAATTAGCTAACTAAAAGATGTAAGAATCTATTCAACCATGCTAAAAAACTTCAAAATGACAATTGCTTCAAACTCACAAATTCTACAATTCTCAAAGTGCTATGGAAAATGCAAAAAGAAAAGGTGAAAAGATGAGTAGAATGAGGGTAAAGCAAAACAGCAAAACAGAATGAAAAATAACTAGGAAACAGAATTCTGCACAGAAGCTCAAGAAAAAGTGTGAACAAAATCTGGAACATGCTGAACCACACCAAAACAGTAAACAGAGAAGGGAAGAATAACAGAAAACACAAAACAGACACGTAAAACAGAACCAACAAACAGAATTAAAAACATCAATAGAACAAAACTAAACAACAAGAACAGAAAATTAACATAATCTGAAACATAATCCGAAAGAACAACAAAAAAAGAAACATAATAACAGAAACATAATCCGAAAGAACTCCCCTGAAGCTCAATCAAGTCGGGTAGATGGCATCACTCAAAGCCACTTCCTTAACCAAACTCTCATCTCCACCATGGAACTTCTTAAGTTGATGTCCATTGACCTTGAAGGTCCTCCCCGTAGTCACATCTCGGATTTCAACTGCACCATAAGCAAAAATATTAGTGACAACAAAGGGTCCATCCCATCGGGATCTTAATTTACCTAGCCACAACTTAAAGCGAGAGTTGTATAGAAGCACTTTCTCCCCCACTTGGAATTCCTTCCGAAGGATCAGTTTATCATGAAAGGCCTTAGTCTTCTCTTTGTATAGCCAAGAGTTCTCATAGGCCTCTAATCGAAGTTCCTCTAACTCTTGAAGTTGTAACTTCCTCTCGACTCCTGCTAGTCCTATGTCCATGTTGCAAGCCCTAACTACCCAATACGCCCGATGTTCTAACTCCACTAGTAAGTGACACGCCTTCCCAAAGACAAACCTATAAGGCGACATGCCTATAGGTGTCTTGTAGGCGGTCCGATATGCCCATAAAGCATCCTCCAACCTCTTACTCCAATCCTTTCACAGTTTTCTCCAAAATTCTCTTAACTTCTCGATTAGAGACTTCGGCTTGGCCATTCGTTTGAGGATGGTAAGGGGTGGAAGTCTTGTGAAAAACTACATACTTGCTCAGCAAGGTCTTCATGTGCCGGTTGCAGAAGTGTGATCCTTGATCATTGATGATTGCTCTGGGTATGCCAAACCTACAAAAGATATGTGATCTAATAAACTCGACAACCACATGAGAATCATCAATCCTGGTGGGAATAGCCTCCACCCACTTGGAAACATAATTCATAACCAACAGAATATAAACAAAGCCAAAGGAAACAGGAAATGGACCCATAAAATCAATACCCCAAACATCAAAAAGCTCATAGAACAACAAAGGTTGTTGGGGCATCTCATTCCTACGAGTTATATTCCCTAATTTTTGGCATTGCTCACAAGATTTACAAAAGGCATATGCATAATGAAACAAAATGGACCAATATAGACCAGAATCTAATACTTTCCTAGCTGTTCTTTAAGGACCAAAATGGCCTCCACAAGCATAGGAATGACAGAAAGTAAGCACAGAATGGAACTCATGGTTAGGCACACATCTCCTAATTATCTGATCACTACAGATTCTCCACAAATAAGGATCATCCCACACATAATATTTAGCCTCACTCTTAAATTTATCAATCTGTGCACGTGTGAGGTGTGCAGGCAAAGCATGAGCAACCAGATAATTAACAATATCAGCAAACCAGGGAAACTCACCATGCAGCCCTAAAAGCTGCTCGTCAGGGAATGAATCCTGAATGGGAAACTGCTCATCAGAATATCTCTCGATCCGGCTCAGGTGGTCAGCAACCACATTCTCTGCTCCACTCCTATCTTTAATGTCAAGGTTGAACCCTCGGAGAAGGAGCATCCATCTGATCAATCTGGGCTTGGCATCTGGTTTCTTCAGGAGGAACTTGAGTGCTGCATGGTCAGAAAAAATCACCACATGAGAACAAAGCAAGTAAGATCTAAATTTATCTAAAGCAAAGACAATTGCTAAAAGCTTTTTCTCGGTTGTGGTGTAGTTCGCTTGGGCAGAATCAAGTGTCCTCGAGGCATAGTAAATCACATTATGGGCCTTACAAACCCTCTGGGCAAGGACTGCTCCCACTGCGTAGTTGGATGCATCACACATCAACTCAAATGGTAGCGTCCAGTCAGGAGGTCGGATGATGGGAGTAGAAGTGAGAGCCTTCTTGAGGTGATCAAATGCATCCTTGCAAGGTTGGCTGAAAATGAAATCCACATTCTTTTGCAGCAGGTTGGACATCAGGACGGCAATCTTGCTGAAATCACGAATGAAGCACCAATAGAATCCTGCATGACCAATAAATGAACGAACTTCCCGCACGCATGCGGGGTAAGGCAAAGAAGAAACAACATCAATCTTAGCAAGATCTACCTCTAAGCCTTTGCTAGAGACTACATGTCCTAGGACTATACCTTGTTCTACCATAAAATGACACTTTTCAAAATTCAGAACGAGATTAGTCTCTATGAACCTATGCAAAACTCTAGACAAGCTATATAGGCAGTCATCAAAGGAAGAGCCATATACAGTAAAATCATCCATGAATACCTCCATACAATGCTCTATAAAATCAAAAAATATACTAATCATACAACATTGGAAGGTACCTGGGGCATTGCAAAGACTAAATGGCATCCGCCGGTATGCAAAGGTGCCGAAGGGGCAGGTAAAGGTGGTCTTTTCCTGATCTTCCGGTGCAATGTGAATCTGGAAATAACCAGTGAATCCATCCAGAAAGCAATAGTGAGACTTTCCGACCAGCCGCTCCAACATCTAATCAATAAATGGAAGTGGGTAATGATCCTTGTGGGTAGCCTGATTAAGCCGTCTGTAATCAATACAGACCCTCAAGCTATTCTGAACTCGAGTGGGAATGAGCTCATCATGCTGGTTCTTCACCACTATCACTCCCAACTTCTTTGGAACAACTTGCACTGGGCTCACCCACTTGCTATCTGAGATTGGGTAAATAATTCCAGCTTGAAGAAGCTTGGTTATCTCCTTCTTGACCACATCCAGAATCAGTGGATTGAGTCTCCTTTGTGGCTGCCTCACTGCCTTAGCATCTTCCTCAAGTAGAATTCTGTGCATGCAAGTAGAAGAACTGATGCCAGGTATATCTGCCAGTGTCCACCCAATTGCCTTCTTGTTCACTCTCAGAATGTGCAACAAGCTTGCCTCTTGCTCAGGTTGAAGGTTCTTGGCAATAATAACTGGCAGCTGCTCATTCTCCTCTAAAAATGTATAAGTCAAATGCTCAGGGAGGGGTTTAAGCTCCAGTTTGGGTGACTGCTCTATGGAAGGAAGTAAGGTCTTGGCTGTAGCCTCTAGTGCATAAATCTCCCCCTCACAATTGGCATCAATTGCCACTGCAGGATCATCAACTACTCCATCAACTACTTCAATAGCCTCTATGATAGAATCATTGCTCTCTAAAAATTCAGTAATCCCTAAGCAAACATAGCAAACAGAATCACTATCACAGTCACAACAAATTGAATCATCTAAGAACAGCAACTCAGGGGGTTCAGAGGGAAGACTATCATCAACCTCATCAACTAACTCATCAATAATATCAATGCAGTAAACAGAATGGTCTTCCATGGGATATCTCATGGCATCAAGGATATTAAACTACACTATACTATCACCAAACTCCATTGAAAGAGTTCCAGAATGGACATCTATCTTGGTTCTAGCAGTCTTGAGGAAAGGTCTCCCAAGGATGATTGGATTCTTGTTGTTTGTTGATTCACCCTCCATGTCTAGGATGTAGAAGTCAGCAGGGAAAAATAACTCATTAACCCGAACTAGTACATCCTCAATCAGGCCTGCAGGGTATGCATTGCTTCTGTTTGCTAGTTGGATCACCACTCCTGTTCGCTGCAAAGGCCCCAATCCAAGTGAATGAAAAATTGACTTGGGCATGACATTGATAGAAGCTCCAAGGTCCAACATAGCATCCTCAAACTTACAGTTTCCAATGACACAAGGTATGGTAAAAGTTCCAAGATCTTGGCACTTCTTAGGCATAGGATGAATGAGGGCAAAAACATTCTGGCCCATACTGACCCGTTCATTGCCCTTTAACTTCCTCTTGTGAGTGCACAACTCCTTCAGGAACCTTGCATACTTTGGAATCTATTTAATTGCCTCTAACAGTGGAATGTTAATTTCAACTCTCCTAAATGTCTCCAGAAGTTCCCTTTCTTTCTCTGTCTCATCCAACAACTTTTTGGATTGAAGGGCTCTCTGTGGAAAAGGCAGAGGAATAGAATGAGTGTTCTTATGCTGCTGTAGCATCTCTGGAGTGCTAGAGTTAGAACTGCTAGGGTCAACAATAGGCTTATCTTGCACATTTGGCTTACTCTGACCACTGCTGGAATGGTTGGCTGCAGGTGCAGGGGTAGGGTCAAGAATTTCCTTACCACTCCTAAGGGTGATTGCATTCACATTCTTCCCAATTAGATTAGGAACTGTTTGAGAGGGAAGGTTACCAGAATCTTGAGCTTGTAGTTGACTACTGGATGAAGCCAATTGGCCAATTTGAGTCTCCAAATTCTAAATGGTAGCTCCAGTGCTCTGCTGGAATTGGAGGTTATTGGCTGCTAATTGTTTCATAAGCTCTTCTAGGTTAGGTGTAGATTGGTTAGAAGTGGAAGCTTGCTGGTTGGCAGGATGGAAAAGTTGTCTGTTTTGAAAGCCTGGTGGTCTATTTTGGTATGACTGGTAAGGCTGAGGATTAGGTTGCTGTTGTGGTTGCATGTTATTGCCATATCTCAAGTTTGGATGGTCTCTCCAACCAGGGTTATATGTGGTAGAGAAAGGGTCATGTATTGGTTGGTGAGGCTGGTAGTACTGAGATTGGGAATACTGAGGCTTGTTGGGAAAAATATTGGCTGCAGCTGCTGTTTGGTTAGGGAAGGCAGAGATATCCTCTTGAAGGGTAGGACAAGCATCAGTGCAATGGGAAGAACAAGAACATATGCCACAAACTCGGATTGGTTGCACTGGCTGCACTGGTGGCATGACTGGTTGTTGATATTTTCCCATGGCTAATTGTCTCACCAATGAGGTTAACTCATCAAGCCTATGTTCCATCATCTGTTGGTCAGCAGGGTGCACATTAACCTCATTGACCCCTCTATTGGCAGAATGCATCCTAGTGTCAAACTATTGGGAATTGGCAACCATATTAGAGATCAAATCCCTAGCTGCAGTAGGTGTCTTATCCACCAATGCTCCTCCACTAGCAGAATCAATATTGCTCCTCTCCATAGGCATTAGACCCTCATAAAAATATTGAATTAAGAGTTGGTCATTAATCTGATGGTGGGGACAACTTGAGCACAACCTATTGAACCTTTCCCAGTATTCATGCAAGGTCTCTCCTGGAAGTTGCTTATACCACAAATGTCCTTTCTAATTGCAGCAGTCCTAGAGGCAAGGTAAAACTTCTCCAAAAAGAGTCTTTTCATCCCATTCCAATTTGTTACTGAGCCTTGTGAGAGATAGTAGAGCCAATCCTTTGCAGCATCCGGAAAGGAAAAAAGAAATGCCCTCAATTTAATGTCCTCCTTAGAAACTCCTTGTGGCTTCATTGTTGAACAAACCACATGGAATTCCTTCAAGTTCTTATGGGGATCCTCACCTGCAAGACCATGAAATCTAGGCAACAAGTGTATCAATCCGAACTTGAGTTCAAAATAAGCATCTAACTCAGGGTATTGGATGCCTAAAGGTTGGTATGTCACATCTGGGGCAGCAAGCTCCTTAAGAGTCCTAGGTCTAACATGCATATCATTATGTCCAGCCCTATTGGCAGCATCATTAACAATAGGATCCACATTATCATCTATGTTATGGTCAGCCATGTTGTCAATAGAATTATGAACAACAAGATTAACAACAACAGGATTAAGAATAGGATCAACAACTACTCTTCTCCTAGCTTGTCTATGCCGGCTATGAAATGTTTTATCAATCTCACAATCAATATCACATAAATCATTGCAAGAAGACCGAGTCATACATCATGCACACAAGATTGGCAGAATGCCAAAACACACTAAAATAGGAACACAACACAGAAACACAGAAATAGGGACAGAAAATGGCTAAAACAGAAGGTAATCGACAGAAAGTAATTGACAAAAAGTAATCAACAAAAAGTAATTGACAAAAAGTAATTAGCAGAAAGTAAACGACATAAAGTAATTAACAGAAAGTAATCAGCAGAAAGTAAAAGACATAAAGTTATTAAAAGAAAGTAATCGACAGAAATTAAATGACAGAAAGTAAATGACATAAAGTAAATGACAGAAAGTAATCGACAGAAAGTAATCGACAGAAATTAAATGACAGAAATTAATTGATAGAAATTAATCGACAAAAAGTAAATGACAAAAAGTAAATATGATAAAGTAAATGACAGAAAGTAATCCGAATTTAACAAAGCAATCAATTCAAGGAATTAATTAATTCAAGCCAAAATAAAGGAAAAACAAGGGGGAAATGGAACCAAATCACCAAAATTCATACAGGGGACTTGAATTGTACTAAAATACACTAAAACAGAATTAACACACACAGGGTGACATAATTGCACTAAAATGGAAACACACAAAATGCACTAAACAAAGGCAAAAAGAGAGCAAAATAACACTAGTTGACTCATCTAAACATTTTTTAAAATTTTTCTACCACCACAGGGAGAAATCTGAAACTAAATGGAATTCAAAAATCAAATAAAAAATTTTTAAAAAATGGAAAAGTGGTCAAAATAATGGAATTTAGCTTAAAAACGCAAACCTCACAGCCAAAGGCTGTGACTATTGATTGTTGGCCCTTTTTCCTTCAACTGACCAAGTTTTAGGTCAATCGGAGCAAAATATTTTGGCCAGAACAGTACACACGAAAATTAGTGAATCAAGCCAAAATGCAAGGAAAACAAGGGGGAAATGGGAGCAAATGACTAGAATTCACACAATGAACTTAAAATCATCAACTAACATTAACATTCCCCGGCAACGGTGCCAAAATTTGATTGATGTTGTCGCTTAACCAATTAAATTAAACCGAATCCCCTAATTAGAATGCAATAGAGGGCATAATCCGGGTTTATCTCACAAGGAAGGCAATGTGTAATCAATAATTTCAAGTTAAAAACAGAAGATTTTTGAAACAAGATTATAATAGTAAATTGCATAATTAAACAAAGATTAATGTAGTTGATTAAAGGCGTAACCTAGCTAGACATCCATCAAAAACTGGTTTGATTCATCCTAGATTAACATGAGTGATTAAGTTTTAATATAGCAATGCTAATTGAGTTTAATCACAACCGAAATCTCTAATTGTGACTAATTATTCCTACTAAGTTATCACTTAGAATTCGATTAACCACATACAATCACTAATCTTGTAATCACAAAGACTAAGCAATTAGTGATTAATCTAAAAACCGAACATCAATTAACATAGCATAGCTTCTTTGAATTCTAACCACAGATTAAAGATTGATTAATCTAAATTCTATTTCTTACTTCAATATCCATATAAATCACAAAGATCTCCATGAATTCATACAAAGATTAAAACAAGACAGAAATTCAAAGAAGAAGAAATTGCATTAAGTTTAATCCAATTAAGAACATAATCTCAAAATCAAAACTGAATTTAATCAGGAGTCTAACTTGGTTACAAGGATTCTACTCCTCCATGGTCATGAAATCCAAGCTCCAATGGAGAAGTGCAGTCATATATCAAAGAGCTCCAAACGTTTCAAGAGAGAAAACAAAAGCTGCCTAGTCTAGAATTGATAACTCGTCTGCCTTCTTTCTCTGCTTATAACTTCCTAACTCTCATGCACACCTAATTTACGCCTAACCTAGTTTAAACCTCTAGACCTCAGCTTCAAATGGGCTCTGGTTTGGGCCTAATTGGGCCTGAATTAAGGAAGTTAAGCCCATTTAAGTCCATCTAGGTCCATATAGGTCTCTGGACTAATCAGCCATTTTCGACAGGCAATAAGACCATCTTAACTTCATAATTTGTTGAACCGTCCTTCCTAACAATTGAAGCCCTGCACCTTAGCTGTCCAATGGGACTAGTTTCAAGTCCATAAGACATGTACAGAACACGTTATGGTCCAAACACTGCATGCGGGTCAGGATCCAGCGGCAGCAATTCTACTCTGACTTTCGGGTTACATTTGACCCAATGAACGTCTAAATTGGCCTTGGAGGTCTAAATGAAAGTTGTAGATAATCCTCTTAGCTTTCCTACAAGGCAAGAATCACAATTTTTAGACATCAAAACTAAATATATACCCAAAATACAGAATAGTGTCAAATCCCTAATAATGCTGAAAAACACACTTAAGCCCAATTTGAACCTAATTAATGAAATATGACACAAGCCCAATCAAATAAGCCCAAAATAGGATTAGGAATTTAAAAATGGGGATTAATTAATATATAAAAATAATGTTCATCAGTATGAAACTATAGTAAACACTATGAATAATCTGATTGTATAGCTAAAGATTTTACCATTTGATTGAGCTCCAAGAAAGGATGATCCAAGAAATATATTAAACAATTTGGATAAACTTGAGGATGTCCTCGAAGAAATATTAAGTGTGACTTATAAATGTGTTAACCTTGCTTGGATATTGTTAATATACATTAATAAAATTTACTTGTGTTATAAAATATCATACCATGTATATGGTTCCTAAACAGATGCAGCTGGTACTCCTACGTAGCTCATCATCTGTATGAGGATATGTTAAATATTTATAATAATTTATAATTGTGTATTGATATGTAAGAAAAATGAGATAGCTTTTAAAAATAACATGGTACATATATAATGGTCTCCCATTAGAAATGAAATAAAATGTATTCAGTATAATTACCCTCACTACCAGAATCGTCATCTCCAAGCTTAACAAATTGCTCATTGTCTGTTTCAAATAAAGTTAGTGTGGTTAAAATAACATTTAATCCATGTATAGAAGCTTTCGATTCTACTTAATATGTTAGCAATCTTATTGATGAACACACTTTTCATATAGTAATTATCTCTCATATTTAGTCTTTTAAACCTCTTTTGAGCTGAATTGAATAGGTTTGTGCCACATTTCATGAGTTTGGATCCAATTGAGCTTAAATATAATTTTCAGCAATACTGGCCATTTTATGTTGTCTCTGTGTTTCATGCATATCTTTAGTTCTAGATTTCTAAAAATTTCGATTCATACCTTGTAGGAAATCTGAAATAATTATCTACAACTTTGATTTAGGGCTCTGAAGCCAATTTGGACGTCCAGAAGGTCATATGCAGCCTGCAAGCCAGAGAAGAGATGCTGTCGTAGGATCCTGACCCGCATGCAGTGTTTGGACCATAACTTGAGATTTAGGTGTCGTATGGACTTGAAACTGGTCCCATTGGAAATCTAACAGACAGAGCTTAAATTGTTATGAAGACCAGTTCACCAGATTGTATATTTTAGATGGTCTTATTTGCTGTCGAAGTTGGCTGATGGTTCCAGAAACATGTTGGCACTTAAATGGGCTTAACTTCCTCATGACAAGTCCAAATGAGCCCAAACCAAAGCCCAATGAAAGCTAAGGCCCATGGGAATAAGTGTCCCCTAAGGGCAGTTTAGGTGTGCATGTATTTTTGGAGGTCTATATATTCAGAAAGGGGCAACCAAAATTCATAAGAAGGCATTAGGATATTTTAGACAGCTTTTCAAGTTTTCTTAGTCTTTAAGTTTTCTCTCTAGATATTTTGTAAGAAGGCTTCTCTTGTTCATGGAGGGCTAAATCATCAAATCAATCCAGGTTTTGGCTGTTCTGATTATTGATTCTGAGATTATGCTTTGATTGCTATTCATTCAATGACTAATCCACTTTTTTGCTTCCTATGAAGTATTCTATTTGAATTGCTTAAATTCGAATTTGGATATTCATGTGTTGATTGCTTAATTGCGTGTGATAAAAGAGGAACTTAAAGGTTAATTAATGTTTCTAAGCTTTTGGACGGATTAATTACCTTGGCTGGATCATGGACTTAGGTAAAACTGGATTTGAATGAGTGCTTAATTCATTTAGTCTTAGTTAATCCAAATTTTGGTTGCTTAACCAGTAGATATCCATAGAGGACTGAGAGACTTCTTGATGTTTTCTAAGGCCAAGAACAAGGTTAATAATTGAATGGATTCTTGGAAATCAAGGATGGATTAAAATCAGAATCAGTTAAGACTTGGATTGGTTGTTTTCCCTAAAGTTTACCACTTACAATTAATTTCTGTTAATCACTTGAACAAAGCAAACCCCCCTGTTTATATGTTTCTTAATATGATTCACTACTCAGAATAATCCTTTGGTTCGACTTAGGGTTGCCCTATGCTACAAGTAGCTTAGGTAAACCGACCTTAAACTTTCACTAATTTGAGGAGCCTCGGCAGCTCATCACTTATACCTGAGTCATTATGCTTGTCATTAGCAGCATTATTCTAAGGTCCTTTTGCCAGAGCATGATCAGGTGGTAAAATCTCTGCATCAACAACCTCTAAGGTGAAAGATTTCAATATGTACAGGATTTGCTTAAATGAGTTGATCATTGATTTTTAATTGAATAGATATGTAGTATATGGTTCTAATATATGCAAGAAGATAATGTGATCAATTTAATATCCCTTCCATACGAAAATTTGACAAACTTAAAGAAGTTTGATTGCTTATAAGTCCAACCAAGAGCCTATCTATAACTTTAAGATAATGTTCTGCACAAGCCCATGTTTCAAGCCCAATAAACTAATAAGTCAAATATTTAAATGTGTTCTTTGGCTTCAATGTTTCACTTATTGAAAGTAGGGAGTTTTTTTTTTTTTTTTTTTAGCTAATAGTTAGCATGAAAACCATTGTTATACGAATTAAAGAAAATGAAACTAAAAACAAATTGATCCATGTTTTTTTTTATTAAATTTTCAAAATGAAATAGAAAATAAAAGTAGGGAAATTATTTTAACTAAATGTCTTGACTTGCTTCCCCTACAAAATGAAAATTATTTTAACAAAGTGTTTTAACAAGTCCTAAATCCTTTTCACTCATTACTTGTAGTATGTGTTGTCTGAGGTGGCGCTAATGCTTACCTAGGTTGAATAGTGTTGGCCCCCTTATATAGAGATGAATCACCCTGTTGTTTGATAATAATTAAGGGACCCATGGATACTAAACACCTAATCACATTCCTAAATACAACATATGAATAAATTATTATAACTCATTTTTTAAAGTCACAAGAGAAAGAAAATTGAAATTACAGGTCAAGTAAAAAAGAAAAGAAAGTCTTTTAGCTCTAAGTCTTCAACTAATTGTTCAATATTGAAAATTTTAATTTATCATGCACTTGTAGCCAGCATCAGTCATATTTAAAATTCCTTATGAAAAGCACCAAACAATAATTAAAAGGTTTATGCCCCAAACAAAATCAACTAAAGCAAACCTCTTGACTCTCGCACATAGGAAGGATCCCAAATAAAGACAAATAAGTAAGGACTACAACTTAATATGTTTAATAATTTACTAAACAACTCCAGCTCAATCTTGGAATGATTGTAGAACAACCACCACATTCTCAATATCACACCCAAAATAGCATAGTAACTAACTCCAAAACCATTTTAATAGGTGTGGAAGATGAATCCAAAAAGAGTCTCCAATGAATGTTGAACGATGTGCTAAAAATAAAGCAAAACAACATCCCTTTTATCTTGAAATAGTCACTAAAATAGCACCAAAAATAAACTAAGGGCAGCCATAGAAACAGTGTAAAAATGACATGAAAATAAGTCGAGGACGGAAATGAAATCAAACTCAAAACAATCACAAAATAGCATAGAACCAAGTCTATGATAGCACAAAAGTTTTTTTCTTAAATTAGCTCTAAAGATAGCCCTAGATTAGCGACCGAAACCAACCCAAAATCATGTAAAAAAATTCTTCAAAAATACTCCAAAACAATGAACAAAATTCTCCAAAAAAAAGTGTTCAAACTAAGCATTAAAACAATAAAAGAATTAACCTAAAACTCATACATTCTTATACCATCCAAAATGAAATTTCATAGACTTGTATTTGAGATAATTCTTGATTTCATATGATATTTCCCAATCTAGCTTTGAAATATTTTGCAAAAAGATTTCAAACCAATAAATGAACTTTTGTTTCTAATGAGCTATATTGCAACCATTTCTTAAAAATACTTTTGAAAAAAATACATTCTTATAACATCTTATATCTGAGAGTTTTTTACATGTCAGGTTGTTTGATGAGCTGCTGAGGCTCCTCAAATTAATTAAAGTTAAGGTCGATTACCTAAGCTATTTGCAGCATAGGGCAGCCCTAAGTCGAACCTAAGGATTGTTCTATTTAGTGAATCATATTAAGAAGCATATAAACATGGAGGTTTTGTTTGGTTTATGTGATTAACAAAAATTAATTGTAAGTGGTAACCTAAAGGAAACAACCAATCCAAGCCTTAACCGATTCTGATTTTAGTTCATCATTGATTTCTAATGATCCATTCAATTATTAACCATGTTCTTGGCCTTTAAAACATATCAAGACGCCTCTCAATGTTCTATGGATGTCCACTGGTTAAGCAACCAGAATTTGGAATTAACTAAGACTAAATGAATTAAGCAAACATTCAAGTCTAGTTTTACCTAAGTCCATGATCCAGTCAAGGTATTAATCCATCCAAAAGCTCAGAAACATTAATCAACCATACAATCCTCTTTTATCACATGCAATTAAGCAATGAACACATGAATAATCCAAATCCGAATTAAGCAATTCAAACAGAATATTTCAGAGGATTTAAAGAACTTGATTAACAACTAAATGAATAACAACAACACATAATCTCAAAACCAATAATCAGAACAGCCAAAACCTGGATTGATTTGATGAATTAGCCCTCCATGAACAAGAGAAGCCAAGTTCTTACAAAATATCTAAAGAGAAAACTTAAAGACTAAGGAAAGAGCAAAAGCTGTCTAAAATATCTAAAATAACTTCATATGAATTTCGGCTGCCCCTTTGTGCTGATATAGACCTCCAAAATTACATGCATACCCAAATTTCCCTTAGGGCAGACTTGTTCCCATAGGCCTTAGCTTTAATTGGGCTTTGGTTTGGGCCCATTTGGACTTGTCATGAGGAAGTTAGGCCCATTTAAGTGCCAATAGGTGTCTGGAACCATCAGCCAACTTCCACCGCAAATAAGACCATCTTCAACATAAAATATGGTGAACTGGTCTTCATAACAATTGAAGCTCTGTCTGTTATCGTTCCAATGGTACCATTTTCAAGTCCATATGACATCCACAGCTCAAGTTATGGCCCAAACACTGCATGTAGGTCAGGATCCTGCTACAGCATGTCTTCTCTGGCTTCCAGGCTGCATATGACCTTCTAGACGTCCGAATTAGCTTTGGAGCCCTGAAAGAAAGTTGTAGACAATTCTCTCAGCTTTCCTACAAGGTATGACTCGAAAATTTTAGACATACAGAACTTAAGATATGCATGAAACACAGAGACAGCATAAAATGCTCAATATTGCTGGAAATTGCAATTAGGCACAAATGGATCCAAAGTCATGAAATGAGGTCTAAGTCTATGCAATTCAGCCCAAAAGAGGTTTAAAAGACTAAGTATGAAGGATAACTATTATATAAAAAGTGTGTTCATCATTGTTTAAGAATTCTAAAGATTTTTTTGGAAAGTTCTTTTTGTCCTATAAAATGTTTAACAATTATTTTCTTTAAGACTTCTATATAGTTTGAATAATTAGTATCAGGTCTTGTCGAATTTCCTACTTATATCCTTTGAATTTTAACAATATAAGTTTCTGTCCATCCTCTCAATTATGACATGAATCTAGTTATCACTCTAAGAAGATTTATTGGGTTAGTTATTTGAACTTTCAGCTTGTAAGTATATTCTGCCATTATAATTTCATTCATATGATTTTATATTGGTTGCCCACTCATAGTTCACAATGGGTACAACTATTCTATCAAGACATGTCCTCATAAAAAATGTGTGAGATAGAAGTCCAATGTTTTGAGTCAAAATCGTATTATTCAAGTGGCGGTTGAGGATAATGACTTATGTACAAAGTTGCATACTAGTAGTTTTGAAACCATTTTATTACTTTCCAATCACAAATTTTGACTTTTAATCTAAAAACTCAAAACTCATACAACGACACATTATTTGTCAATCCATTCCACCACCATCATTTTGAATCAACAATGCAGGACTTCCATCGTTTGGACCTGAACTTTTATCTACAAAGACAAAAGTAGCCACCTTGCCATTGTGGGCCTCATCAATTGCATTATCAAGAAGTTTTGCAATGGCACCAAATGCCCACTTATGTGAAGCTGTATTAGAGTCAAGGAACATAAAGTGGATGTACATATTGTTTTATGCATTTTGAACAATGACATTAGATCCAAGCTCATCATCGTAGTTTGTAGTTTTCCAAAATTGCCTACAATGGGGTGCTGCACAAATTGGTCACGTGTAGGGAAGGCCCATATCATAAACTAAGGTCAACCCTACTCCAATACACTAGAGTTACTATGACCTATACTTTGAAAGTTAGAACTTCTATATTATTCAGAATCTCGATAAGCTAGTCGACATTTATTGGTCTCAATTTGTTGCTTCGCACCACCCACAAAATCTTACTGCAACTTGACAACTCTAGAAATAACATTTTTACATTCATTATCACTAGATAAATCAACAATTTCTATAGTGCCCATATGTGATTGCAACATTATTTACAAAAAAAAAAAAAATTGATTAATTCTTCTTTTAATTCCTTACTTGCATTTAATGAAATTATATTATTCTTCATTGACAATTTCTCTTCCAATTTCAAATTTGAGCACACATATGACAAACAAGTTCTCTGTAATATCTTATAGAATTTAAATCTTTAGCAATTTGATTTTGTATTTTTTCTTGATTCGATTCTATTATTATTTTTTAAATTTATTGTATTTATGAATTCCTTTTTAAATGGTTTGAACTTTTTTCTATCTTTTGAGGAAGGAGAAATTAATCTGTCATTATAATCCATTTGCTGGCAAATATTTCATAATTTGTTTTTCTTTTGTTAGTATCTTATTTTTTAATATTTTATTATATTATTATTACAGTGAACTACTATCTCTTGATTAATAGTTTTAACTAATTAACCAGTTGAAGAAGTTTCGTAGACTTGTGTTAAAGATGATCCTTGATTATATATGATATTTCTCAATCTAGCTTTGACCTTTTCTGCAAAAAATATTTCAAACCAAGAAATAAACTTTTCTTTCTAATAAGCTGCATTGCAACCATTTCTTTAAAATACTTTTTAAAAGAGTACATGTTTATACCATCTTAAATCTGAGAGTTTTTTACATCTGAGATTGTTAAAGAATTCTAAATATTTTTCTCGAAAGTTTTTGGTTCTCCTTTAATATGTTTAACAATTCTTTTAATTAAGACTTCTATATAATTTGAATAATTAGTATCTGGTCTTGTCGAATTTCCTACTTCTATCATTTAATCTTCAATAACATAATTATCCATCAATCCACTTAGTTGGGAACTAAATCTAGTAGTTATCACTCTAAGAAGATTTATTGGGTTAGTTATTTGAACTTTTAGCTTGTAAGCATATACTGCTATTATAATTTTATTTATATAATTTTATATTTCTTTCTCACTCATAGTTCACCATGGGTACAACTATTCTATCAAGACATGTTCACATAAAAAACGTGTGAGATAGAAGTCCAATGTTGTGAGTCCAGATTGTATAATTCAAGTCACGGTTGAAGATAATGACATATGTATAAAGTGTCGTATTGGTAGTCTTGAAGCCATTTCCATACTTTCTGATTGCAGATTTTGACTTTTCATAGAACGACACATTGTTTGTCAACTCATTCCACCAATCAATAATGCATGTCTTCCATCCTTTGGATTTGAAATTTTTTCTACAAAGACAAAAGTAGCCACCTTGCTATTATGGGCCTCACCAATTGCATTATTGAGAAGCTTTGCTATGACACCAAATGCCCACTTATGTGAAGCTGCATTCAAGTCTAGGAACAGAAGGTGTATCTACATATTGTTTTATACATTTTGAACAATGACTTCAGATCCAAGCTTAGTATTGTAGTTTGTAGCCTTCTAAAGCTGCCTACAAAAGGGTGTTGCACAAATTGGTCATATGGAAGAAAGCTTGAATCATCAACTAAGGCCAACCCTGCTCCAATACACTAGAGTTACTATGACCTATACTTTGAAAGTTAGAGCTTCTATATTATTTAGAATCTCGATTAGTTAGTTGACATTTGTTGGTCTCAATTTGTTGCTTGACACTACCCAAAAAATCTGACTGCAACTTGACAACTCTAGAAAAAATATTTTCACTTTCATTATCACTAGATAATCAACAATTTCTATAGTGCCCATATGTGATAGTAACATTATTTACAAATAATTTGATTAATTCTTCTTTTAATTATTTACTTGCATTTATTGAATTTATCTTCTCATTCCTTGGAGAATTTCTCTTCCAATTTTAAATTTGACTACACATATAACAAACAAATTCTCTATAATATCTTATAAAATTTAAATCTTTCGCAATTTTATTTTGTAATTTTACTTGATTCGATTATATTATAATATTTTCTAGATTTATTATATTGTTGAATTCCTTTTTTCTATCTTTTGAGGAAGTATAAATTAATCTATCATTTTAATTCATTTGATGACAAATATTTCTTAATTTGTTTTTTCTTTTGTTAGTATCCTTTTTTATCTTTTTTCTTACATTGAACTACTATCCTTGATTAATAGTTTTTATGAATTGAGCATATGAAGAAACTTCGTAGACTTGTGTTAGATATACTACTTCTTTTCATCTGCCTAGGTTCTTATTTCAGCTCTTTTTTTCTATTATGATACACTAGCTCCCCCAAATTTGTTTAATCCTTGAAAAAAATTGCAAAACAAAAAATTTATCAAATTTAATCATAGAATAAATAGAAATTAAAACACAAGCGTGGAAAAAAAGAATTAACACAACTAAACTAAAACTAAGATAAATATTAAGAAAACCTAGGTTGCCTCTTAAAAAGTGCATGCTTCTTAATTGCATAATATGCCCGGTGCTCTAACTCCATAGGTAGGTGACAAGCTTTCCCTAACACCAATTGGTAAGGTGACATGGCTATTGGTGTCTTGAAAGCTATCCTATATGCCCAAAAAGCATCATCTAACTTCTCGGATTAATTCTTCCTATTAGTGTTCATTGTTTTCTCTAATATCCACTTTAACTCTCTATTGGAGATCTCCACATGGCCACTAGTCTAGGGATGATAAGCAGTGGCAATCTTGTACTTGACCCCATACTTGGCTAAGAGTGTATCTAGCTGCTTGTTACATAAGTGCTCCCCTTCACCATTTATGATAGCTCTTGCAGTGCCAAAGCAAGTGAAAATGTTTTTCTTCAAAAAATTAATTACCACCTTAGAGTCATTGGTTGGTAAGGCTACAACTTTAACCTACTTGGACACATAATCTACAGTTAAAAGAATATAATTATTGTTGAAAGATGGAAATGGTCTCATGAAATCAATCCACCACACATCAAACAACTCTACTTCTAGAATATTATTTAGAGCCATCTCATGTCAACAAGATATATTGCAGTCCTCTGGCATATGTCACAAGCAGACACATGAGGGTGTGTGATGCGAATCTCTATGGGATAACCCAAAGGTAGAGATTCCAAATGCACGATGAACTGTTTAAATCAAGTTTCGGAACGAAAACGAGGAACTCGACCCATCGCTTAGCAAAGCGGGAACTGAAGGTATCCAGGGAAGATATATGAATGCCACGCTCGAGAAAGATAGAAGGCAAGCAATAAGTTCTAGGATTGAACGCCACAAGAACCTGGAGTACTTGATAAGTTACAAACGCCATAAGAACTAGGGTTCTTGATAAGTTATACTAGTTCTTCAAAAAACCATGGAAGGAGAAGACTCTTAACTTTACTCAAAATGCATATTCTGACCATGACAAGAGCATTGGCCTCCCTTTTAAACAAAACAAGCATATCCCTAATTCTAAGTCTAATTGGGCCAAAGGCCTTAACAAAACCTAAATAAGCCCAAAATAATAACTAGATGTCCCAAATGGATAACATTAATAACCTAAGTGAAATTGGCTAAAAGTTGGTCCAAGCTTGGAGCCACTAACCAAAACACTCATTTTGGGTCAAAACTCACTAAGCTATAAATTGACGGGGAGCTGCGGCATTGAGGGTTGGCGCTGTGGTGCCTGGCTTGCTGTCTTCTGGGTGCTGCGGCAACTTAGGCCTTGTCTAGAAGCCATTCTGAGTGATTTGGAGTGCTACGACATCGAGTTTTGGAGGCTGCACCCCCAAGGTTCTACCCGTCTTCAATATCTTCATTTTTAGCCTAAATTGAGCACACAAACTTTTGGCTTCCATCCAAACTTGTTCCTTGACCCTTGATCTTATCAATCAAGCCGTTCAAAGCTTCTTGCATCCTTTTAGCTCTTGCTCTTGTGATCGGACCCACAGACATGGATAACGGGTCTCTTGATTGGGTGTTAGGATCCTCATCAGTGTGCCTTTGAACAATGTCAACTAGTAGAAACCTAACTAAAGGATCTTAGTTGCAGAATGGTTAGCTCTAAAGTGACCACTATATTTAGAAGAATGGCAGTAATGAAGTATACTCACCATCTCCTCTTTAGGGACACACTTTCTGATAATCCTATCAGAGCAATGCTTGTAGACAAAAGGGTCATCCCATAAGTAATGCTTCACATCATAGAGAAATTTCTTCCTCTGTTGATTGCTGCTTTGCTCTAGTGGAAGAACCTTACTAGTCAAATAATTAGCAAAATCTGAATACCAAGGAAGCTTCCCAACAGAGATATTATAGAGTTGTTCATTTGGGAATGCATCATTAATATGAGGCTTTGTCTAATCATGTTGCTCATATGGCTCTAAGCGGTACAAATGATCAGTTACTTGATTTTTTGTTCCCTTCTTGTCTTTGATCTCCAAGTCAAACTCTCATAATAGGAGCACCCACTTGATTAATCTGAGTTTTGCATCTTTTTTCTCGATCAGATACATGATGGCATAATGGTCAGTGTAGAATATGGTCTTGGTCCTATGAAGTATGGCCAAAACTTGTTAAAAGCATAAACCATTAGTAGCAGTTCTTTTTCAGTGGTGACATAGTTCATCTAAGCAAGGTTAAAGGAGCGACTATCATAATAAATAACATGAAAGACCTTGTTTCTACTCTATCCCAAAATAACTCCTATAGCAAAATCATTGGCATCACACATCAATTCAAAAAGAAAATCCTAATTAGCAGTTATGATCATAGAGGCAGATACCAAAGCCTTCTTAAGAACTTGGAAAGCCTCAAGACAATCTACCATAAATTTAAAAGGCACATCTTTGAGAAGTAGATTGCAGAGAGGCTCAATTATCTTGGAGAAGTCTTTAATGAAGCACTTATAGAATCTAGCATGGCCCATAAAACTACACACTCATTTAGCATATGTAGGAGGTGGCAGCTTCTCAATAGTTTCTTTCTTAGCCCAATCAGTCGTAACACCAGAAGCATAGATCTTAAGGCCTAAGACAATGCCCTATGTCTCCATGAGGTGGCACTTTTCCCAGTTGAGCACAAGATTAGTTTCTTCACAACATTGGAGAACTTAAGCAAGATTAGCCAAGCATGAATCAAAAGAAGTTCCAAAGACTAAAAATTCATCTATAAACACTTCAATAAACCTCTCCACCATGTAAGAGAATTGCCATCATGCACATATGAAAAGTGGTTGGTGCATTGCATAACCCAAAGGACATGCGTCTGAAGGCAAATTTCCCATAAGGGCAAGTGAAGGTAGTCTTCTCCTAATATTCAGGTGCTATAGAGATCTAATTATACCTAGGGTATCCATCAAGAAAAGAACAATAAGGATGGCCAACCATTCTGTCAAGCATCTGATCAATAAA